>JASDQU010108120.1:77809-119493 GCA_032191745.1 Picea mariana
CAAACCTTCTCACATTGCACCTTTCTGTAGCCTACGAGAATAACTGAGGTTCACACCCCAACATTCAGTTCAAAGTGAACTTCTCGCAAACTGCCTGTGTCTAGCCTGCGAGAATCCTTAATTCTCGCACTGTACCCCACTGTCAGACTGCAAACTCACTTGTAAAATTTTTGGATTAAGTCTTTTGTGTCTTTAGATGCCCAGATTGGTTGGTGTGTCTGGAAATAACTTCTCTGGCCAATGATTGAATGTTTCTTGACTTCAAATCTCACGAATGATTAGTTTTCAGAAATCGAAAGCTCTTCTTGATCATTTTTTCTCAAGTTTTACCTCTTGAACTTTTCTTAACAAGGGTATAATCTCCGATTCTGAAATCCGAGTGCTTGTTTGGTCGGGAGCCTTTGATTGGATTAAAAGTTGAGATTAATGGTCCTTTTCAATTGCTTATTACTTGGAAAATTGTTACCCATGTGCATTTGAAGAGACTGGTCTTGTCAGTTTGTTATTTTTATTTTCATTGAAAGATCGATTTGGGTGTTTGTTGTGTATTTTATTTTCGTTGGTTGCTTACTTTTTCTTAGTTCCATCCCTGTTGCTTGGTTTCTAATAAAAAAATATAGACATTTTTTTTTTAAGCAACCTCTTATTCGAAAAATATGGGCATTCCAGTATTGAAAGATAACGAATAGGGAATTTGCATTGTTCATGATTGTTTGATATTACATTTTAGAGAAGATCATACATCATAGTTCACATTGTTCTAGAAAACTCCTCTTTCCCTCCTATAAATAGGATTCATCGAACAAAATTTGTATCATTCATCCCTATTTATGCATTGTTGGGTCAGAATCTCACACAACATCGGTTTCATTTCCGTCTCCTTTTGAGTAACAACAACCTTTAATAAGATTGCGCAATTTTAAAATTCAACTAGTAACTTTTTCTAGGGCTCTTTTACACCAAGATTAGCTAGGCTAGAGACAGTGAGACACACTCTCCAAAGAACAAAACACACAATAGTATCTTGTGATAAGGAGTGTCAAATTCCATTTGCAACATTTTTTCCTGGGAATCCCTTCTCACACAAGGGTCAAACCTGAGGTCACATTGAGATTGACAGAGTTACTCACCCTGCTTTGTTGATATCGGTGTAGAGATTGCACGTATTATGGGGGTCACTTGAAGGTATACCCACAATGATGAGTGGAAGCCTCTCAATCTGATTTCGGGCTAGATACCCTACCCTTGTGTGTGGATCGGATTGTCAACTGTTCCTCCAAGCATTATTGTTGTTGGTGGTAACCTTAGTAGCCTATCTTCTTAGGGTCTTACACAAGGTGACTGTGAAGGCGTAAGTCTTCATGGTACCTGGAATCGACGTTGGCCAGACTCACTCGGGCTCCTTGGAGGGTATACCCACGATTGTGTGTGGGAGCTTGCACCAGGGTGTAAGTCCATTAAGCAGGTCATCAACATAACTTTTCCACCCTAGCCCAGCCCCTTCTTGTCTTGTCGTTGCGATGTTGGATTTCATCACCAACTAGTGACTTCAGAATTAGAAGGTATTGTTTGCTTGGTTTTGCTTCCTAGATTTTATTAGCGCATGCTATTTGTTTACCCAAGTTGGCCATAGAATTTCTTTCATAAAATTCTAACTCGATCACAACTGACCCTCCACGTCGTTCATGTAGAATGCAAGGCCTACCCCCAAAATATCTGGAAGGTTCTCAACCCTTGCCTACCAACTCACTGGAGGGCTCTCCTCAATAGAGTGAAGTCCAAGACGTTGCCACTCCACCAGTGGAAAGGACTAACTCTTTAGAACGGTTCTGAATTACCAATTCTCGAGAGGACTTCCGACTTCCTCCTGAATCCAAGAGACATATTGTTCGAGTGAATTATTCCAGAGATATAGTTGTTTAGTCTTCTGGATTACCAACTAGACCTTTCATAGGACCTGAGGGTCAAGTTCCTTTTTGGACTACTAGCATTTTTAGACGGGATCTCTTTGGATCAGGAGAAGGTGTTGATATCACTGTCACACCTGAGCTACCCGAAACATATGATCCAGACGCAATACCTTTTACTATTGCCTATTATTTTCTTAGTATAGACGCTCCGCCAGCTAACCACTTCATGACTATCCCTCTACAAATGGTCCATTACACAATGGTCTTAGATACTACGATTCCTCACACCACGATTACAGTGGTTAGCCAAGCCCCCATTGGCACACTGCTTTTGCCTAGATTCACCCCAACACTTCCGCCCAGACATCATGCATTGAATGCTTCTATTCCCGCTCCTACACAAACCTCATCCAGGACCCCTGGCATTTCCACTCCTTCTGGGCACCATCTCGTTCTTGGTTTCATTCTGACACTTCCTTGACCCCCTTTCAAAGGACCTCTTCCATCCTTTATCGGAGGCACCGAACTTAGTGGCACCATCCCATCTTTCACACATAATTACCATATTCCTGTAGGTGGAAAATTTCACCAAGGAGGCCAAACCCAATCCCCTTTTGCAGGGAAAATCCCAATTGGGATGCAACCCCCGATTGGAGGGCAACCCCCATTGACCCCTCCCTATGGAAAAAACATACCTCCATCCTTGGCCTAGTATTGGAATTATCTTATTCAATATAATCCTCACTCGACTGGGGGGCAATAGCCTCAAGCTAGCTCCATCATACCCCCTAGTACAGGCCAACCATATCTAGGGACGTTTAATCCTATTTGGGGCTCGAACGCTCAACCCCATGCCCCTGTTCAAGGGTACAACCCTATGAATTACTTACCTCCACACCAACAACCAAATCTGCCCAGATCTTCACATTATATGCAAACTGCTTATGGTCCCACTGGTCTTCCGACATGACTCCCTCCCCAAAGTCACCAGTACCCACATGTGAATAGACAATTACCCTTCTTATCCACCCTGGACCTCCCTAATCTATAAGGATTTTAAATGATCCGATCTGTCACTCTCCTCAATGGCCCACCATACCAGCCAAATTACCATCCGACATCCCTAAATTTGATGGTAAACTGGGAGAGGACCCGAAAAATCATGTAATGACTTTTCACCTTTGGTGCTCATCCAACTCCTTTATGGATGATTCTATTCGTTTACGCCTTTTTCAACGAACCCTCACATTTTTTTCCGCGAAGTGGTATATAGAATTACCACGAGGCTTCTTCACTGACTTCAACACCCTCGCTATGGCTTTCCTCACCCACTACCAGTTACTGATCCACTACAAAACGAGAATCGAGATTTTGAGTTCTTTCAAACAAACCAAAGCCACTCATATCTCTGATCATATTCATGAGTGGCGACGAAGATGATGTCTCATCAAAATCAAACTTCCTGATCAGTTGCTGGTAGAGTGGTTCATGAAATCATTCATGAACGACATCGCTCGTGACATCGCCATGGGTGGAGTTGTCATAGAAGAACAGGCAATCAATCATGCTCAATACCTCGACCTCGTTTACTCACAAATGGGTACTCTTTACGGCTTACTCCCTGACGCACCTCGTCATTCTACTTCTACTACTTCAACTACTCCTGCTGCTTCTCATGTAGCTGACGGTGTGATTGGCACTTTCCATGCCCAACCTCACTCCATCTAAACCTCTAGCAACAACCCCAAACCCATTTCTTCTAATGTTCAAAATGCTCCGTCTCCTACCCCTCCCACCGGCAAGACTTCTGAGGTAAACTCTCTTCAATCTACCCCCGCCGGAAAAAATAAATCCAAAAAAGGAAAGGGTAAGAATAAGGAGGATAAAAATAATCTGCAATCTGAGAAAACCAAAACACCACCTATTGACGATAGGGATAAGCGCAAACCCCGATACCTTTGTTTTATCTGTGGTGATGATCACTACACTAAGGATTGTTCATGATGAGTCGAGGTTACTAAGTTCCTTCAAGGGACCACGAAACCCCCCACTCTGACTGTATTGTCACAACCCTTCCCTTCTCAACAATAGGCCCAATTGGTCATTCATGACCAACCATCCCCCTCCAATACATTCTATGTCTTAATGTGTACACGTGATTCAAAGAAGAATGACATCACACTTACCACTTGAGCCAAATATTATACTTCCTCCAAAGAGAAGGTTGATGCAATACCTCCTTCATTGGTCCAACAATCTCCCACGACTCCACCTACCAACATTCCTCTTCATCTCAAATGACTGAGCCTAGATATAGTTCTTCGCCCTCCCCCAAAGGGTGTTGTTTGAAAATCGGCTTTCAATCCTCATGCACCTGCTACCTAGAACTACTGTATTGTCGAAGATCTAGCCCAAGCACCGTCCGCGATGTCAGCCCTCAAAGTCCTTCAGAGTTGTCCTATACAACGAAAGGCACCGTTGAAAGATATTGGTTGAATAAACCCTACGAATACGAATTTAATAATTTTTGACTTGGAAGATCACATTCCAAGGTTACCCCCTCAACTTGCATTCCAAATACAAGTTATTGTCTCCAACAAAAATATTTGTAGAACAGTTATTGATGAGGGTGCCTCGACGTGTGTCATGTCTATTACCTGCTGGAAAGCCATCGACTCTCCTCCTTTGACTGAATCCCACAACATGCTCAAAGCCTTTAATGGCTCTGGTTTTAAGCCTTACGGTGTCCTCCCTTCATTGCCTATTACGTTATAAGGAAAAATGGTCAACGTTGAAGTGGAGGTCTTCGACGCTCCCCTCAATTACAACCTTTTGCTTGGCCATAGTTGGATCGATTCCATGCGTGCATTTTTGTCCACTCTTTTCCATGTCGTGCATTTCCCACATCAAGGAAAAGTAGTTACCATAGACCAATTGGCCTTCTTTCACTCTGATGCATGTACCGACGACGTACCTTTAATTGCAAAAGCCCCCCCTAGATATGAGAACGCCAGTGTGAGTCTTCTTAAAGATTCCTCTTTGATGGTTACTTTCCCCATTCCACCACCCGATGTTCCACATCCGGTGGATGATACCCAACCCCGACGACCATATTCGTTATGGCAAAAAAATTCCTTTGAGTCCGGTCGAATCCACTTACCAAGTCATTCAATCTGCAACTCCTTCTACCCCCTCTCTTGGTGATTTATCTCCGGATCCATTCCACATCATTTTTCCTACAGACGAGATGATTATGTCTGTTATGTCCATGGAAGATACCCCTTGGGATGATGGACATCATCGTTCCATCCTCTTCCTAGAACAACACACCATCGAGGGTCACCAATGAATCTCGACTCCATCGACCATTGTCATCATTTCTACCATTCCCGAGTCTACACATGATATGTTCTATGAAGGGAAATTAAGTAATATCTCGCCCACCATTGCCCTCGACATATCCATAAAACCTGGAGTTGTCGAAAATGTGCATATTGGAGCTTCGTGTTCCCTTGACGAAGTTGTCACCTACAAGTCTCTTTTCCAAGAATTTTGTGACGTCTTTGCATGGAGCTATGAAGAAATTCTGGGGATTGACCCCGACATTGTGGTACATGAGATTAAGACATACCCAGGTGCAAAACTTGTCCGGCAACGACTTCGTTCAGTCCACCCACGCAAAGCAGCCACTATCAAGCTTGAAGTTGAGAAACTTCTCAAAGATGGCTTTATTTACCCTGTGGCTCTAACTGACTGGGTTTCCAATCTTGTTCCGATTGACAAGAAACAAGGCACAATCCATGTGTGCATTGATTATAGGGACATTAACAAAGCTTATCCTAGAGATAACTTTCCTACCCCCTTCATTGACTAGATCGTCGACGATTGTGCCAGAAGTGAAGTATTCTCTCTGATGGATGGTTTCTCTAGATATAATCAAATCAATATCGTTCCCACAGACCAACACAAAACCTCTTTTATTTTTCCTTGGGGAACTTTCGCCTTCCAGAAACTTCCATTCGGCTTAAAGAATGTCGGTGCAACTTTTCAACGTGATATGTCTTATGCCTTTCATGATATAAAGAACATCGTGTAACCATATCTCGATGACTTACCTGCTCATTCCATGCGCCGTGTAGATCATCCAATACACCTCCGTGCCATTTTCCTTCGATGCCGGTTTTACCACATATGCTTGAATCCCCACAAATATGTTTTTTGCGTAGAATCCGACCGACTTTTGGGATTTATTGTTTCACTTCAAGGGATCAGGGTATATCCTTTGAAGGTCGAGGTGATTCTCAATCTCCCTCCTCACTTCGCCAGTTACAAAGTTTGTAAGGGAAGGAAAACTTTCTTCGTCGTTTCATCCCTAACTATGCTGAGCTAACTCTTGGATTTACGCAACTGCTCAAGAAAGGTTCTGAGTTCGTATGGGATACCACTACCAACAAAGCTTTCAAATATTTGAAACTGTCTTTGAAATGTACCCCACTACTCTTCCCACCTAATTACAGTCATGATTATTTCTGTTACCTCGCAGCCTCAGACTATACCATCGCTATGGTTCTCGTCTAGGAGGATGATTCTCACGACGAACATGTCATCTATTACTTGAGTCGGAGTCTCACGACTACCGAAACTAAGTATTTACATGTTGAAAAACTGGCCTTGGCATCCATCCAAGCTGTTCAATGTTTTCGGTACTATATCCTTTCTCGAAAGACTATGGTAATTTCTAACTGCAACCCTATGAAACACAGTCTTACACGTCAATTACTAGGGGGAAAATACTCCAAATGGATCTTAATACTCCAGGAGTTAGACTTAGAATTTGAATGTGCTAAGTCCAAGAAATCCTTGGTGTTTTCCGAGTTGATATGCGACCTTCCCTGATCTGAGACGGAAAATGTAGCAGAAGATTCATTACCCGATGAATCCCTTTTCCTGATTAGTTTCGATGACCTTTGGTACGGAGATATCATCATATATCTCCAAACCCAGACTTTCCAGCCCAATTTGTCTAACACTGACCGCTGTCGAATATGCTACCAAGACCGTCAGTATATTATCCTCGGTGATACTCTTTATCGTCGTGGGATTGACTCTATTTTTCGACGTTGCCTCACATTTGACGAAGCTGAGAAAGCCCTAAATGACTACCATTCTGGAGCCTGTGGTGGTCACATGTCTGGGTATGATATTACCAAGAAGATCTTACGAGCAAGGTATTTTTGGCCTTCTTTATTCAACAATTGTATAATTCCCATCCAAAAATGCCATGATTGCCAAACCTACAACAATAAAATACGAGCACACCCTGCTCCTCTACACCCTATGGTCTCCGTTGGTCCTTTTGCGAAATGGGGTATCGATTTCATGACATGTCACCCTCACTCGACTAGGGGGCATGGATAAATTATTGTAGCTGTAGATTATTTTACAAAATGGGCCGAGGCGATGCCAACATTCAACAAGACCGGAATGATTGCAATATTATTTATATTCAATCACATCATTGCTCAATTTGGTGTTCCTCAAGCTATCCTTACTGACCACGGTAGCCAATTTAGAAACTTCATGATGTCCGAACTAACTGAAAAGTTGGGTCTTCGCCATGACAACTCAACACCCTATTACCCACAAGACAACGACCAAGTTGAAGCAATAAACAAAATCCTCATTACCATGCTTCGACGAATGATAGGGATTCACAAAACGAGCTGGCACACAATGTTGTTTTCAGCATTGTGGGCTTACCAGATATCCATTAAGTCTGCTACCGGGTTTACACCATTCCAGCTAGTCTATGGTCTAGAAGACATCTTGTCGATTGAATGTGAGATACCCTCCCTAAAACTAGCCGTCAAATTTCTCCCAAGCACTTCTACCGAAGAAGAATGTATGTTGTATCTCATGCAATCAGACGAAACCCGTCACGATGCCACCCTAGTTATAGAAGCCCAGAAGAAACATGTCAAAGCCCAATACGACAAACATGTCAAGCCATGTGTTTTCTCCGAAGCCGATCTGGTTCTCCTTTACGAACAAGATCGGGATATGCTAGGAGCTAGAAAATTTGAAGCTATGTGGTGAGGTACTTATATCATCAGATGAGTTTTGGAGAAAGGAGCTTACAAGTTAGTGGACTACGACGGTATCCCTTTGAGTGAACCCAGAAATGGGTTGTACTTAAAGAAGTACTATGCTTAAGATCACCTGTGCATGAGTGCTTGTATTTTATTGTATCACACTTTTTGTTACTTTAGTATGCTTTTTCATTATTTGGTCTCTGCCCTTGACCGCTTATCTTCCATTGTGCTTGGTTTCCAAATGTCAGAGTCTTCGCCACCCCACATTGGCTTCACCGATGGTGCTAGCCGTAATACTCAAAACCTTTCTTCTGCTACATGGGCAATTTATGCCCCTACAAATGAACTTATCAGTCTACGAGGTGTGTGCCTCGGTCGTGCAACCAATAATATTGCAGAATATAGCGTCATCATTGAATTGTTGATTGATGCTATTTCGCTTGATATCCACCACCTAGTTATATGAATCAATTCGCAGCTAGTAGTACTACAGTTAAGTAATGTCTATGCTATCCGAAGTCCTACTTTATTACGGGTATATTTATGAATTTTCCTCTTGGAACGTTATTTTGATTATATCGAATATCAACAACACATTCCTAGATGTCTAAATACATTGACTGATGCATTAGCTAACTATGTGTTAGACAAACATTTGGGGCATTTATAAACCATTCACACATCACATGTATAACACAACAAAAAATAAACCGGTAGAAGTCGTATATATGTATATAACGATCAAAAGTTTTTACAAAAAGTTTCTGTCCAAGGATCAAAATCTCAAAATACGAAGCCCATAGCTTCTACAAAGTAGCGTCACGGATGACGCTCATGATAACACACAACTTCTTGGGCTACCCTACGGAGTAGTCGATTGAGAGACTCGAGCACACCCACAGTATGGCGTTGGTAACATCTCGGGATCTCCCCAATAGCAATATCCAGGACGTCCGCAGTCAACCCCTCCAAGTTCTGTTCCACTGCCTCGTAGTCTTTGACATCCCATCTCGCCACTGGACCCACTTCTCCTCATCGTTGAATGGGAGATGTTCCTGGAGGTCGATATGGCCCCACATCTGTGTCATCAAAAATAAATTTTTTGATTAGTTCTTGGATAAACATAAAAAAAATTCATATGATAAAATTTGCAAAAACATTTAAAAAGAAAAAAAATGTGTACTTCTTACCTAGTCACCCCACTGAGCATCCTCAGGCAGGGACAAATCTGGATCCCCTCGGAAATCCAAACCATCATATGTGTAGTCATCGATCATTAGCATCTGGGGCCTCAACCAGTCAAAAAATGAATCATTATACTTGATTATAGGCCCTGCTACGTGTCGATCCATGAGGTTGCACCACCTCAGCATCATCGGATCCTGTGGGGCCGGTAAACCCCAACAACCTGTAGTTTCAACAGTGGGACCCTCTCGAGGAAGAATGACACCAAAAGTGATCCGTACCCAAACTGCTTCAAGTCACCCTTTTTGCACCTCGTCAATTGTCTCTTCATACTGTGGGGAACTGCATCCGACCAGTTGAATACCTGAGGATCTGTGCACTCTATGACATATTGGAAATAGATCTGGAGAGCCATGTGTGGAGCTGCACTCCCAACCGTGTGTGCAATAGTAAACAAAATGGTCCATAGGGTCAGATATTGGATCCCCCAAATGGAAACCTTACCCTTGCTTCTCTCTACCTCGGGAACACAATACTGGTGACAATACTCTCTCATAGGGAGTCTGCAGCCTCTACCTCCGGTCAAAGTAGCATGGTATCCACGCCGTGACAACCCCATTAGAAAATAGATATCCTCGATATCTAGTGTCAGTGTATGGAATCCCACATGAAATAACTGTTGATCCATGTCGCATATGTGGACCAGGTATTCCAAAAACCTGATTTGGGCTCTCATGCTCGAAATCCTGAAAAATTTCAATAGCCCACAGTCCCGAAGGGCAGTGACTATACCCGGGTCATTCCCGACAATGGAATCATCCTCTTCATGTTCTATTTCTCTCCATTCCAACATTGTGATGGTCAAACACCTGCAAAAGAGCCATGAGAGAGAAGCCAACAACTTGTTTTAAACTCTTGCATAATTTTTATTGAGAAAAACCTTACTTTAAAATCCATTTTTTAGCCCCCGCGGGTGAGCCTTTTGCACAGTTCGAGATTCGCGCATGTGCCCTGAAGGCCACCTGCGATAATTCTTGGGTGCATGTTTCGACCCTAAAATGGACTCAAAACCCAAAAAATTGCCAATAAAAACCAAAAATAAACCATGGAAAAGTTAGAGAATCAAGAGATTACCTCGTTGGTTGAAATAGTTCGCCGAATGATCACTTGTGCCTCCCACAATCGAGCAAAGAAATTTGGGGGAAAATGAGGTATGTTGGACAAGTTTTTGGAAAAATCACAATGAAATGGTAAAAATCCCTTTGTACCCATATTTATTCACTTTTTACTATTTTTTTTATTACTTTGTCTATAAAACCTAATACCCTAATAGCCTTGTGAGTGTGGTTTTTCATAGATATCACAACTTCGAAGTCCGAACGAGGGGGTATGGGTGTTTTTTCTTTTGTCGCATGTGCGACTACTTTTTTAGGGTTTTTTTATAAAAAACCTCGAGCTCAGTCTTCGTTCTTTCTTGCGCTAAAAAATATATGAGAACGTAATCGAGTACACTTTTTCTCATCTTTTTGTACTCTTCATGGTAACACGAAAACGACGAACGTAAAGGAGTATCATTTAAGCTCTTTTCATGCTCCATAAAAATGAAAAGATTGCCAAGCGATCTTGTTCTTTTCACGCTCGTTAAAGTATTTGAAGAAAATGTTCGACGGGCGATAGTTTATCACTTTTTCGGTCTTGTCGAACTCTTTTACAAAAAAGGAACTAGGAGAGTTCTCTTTAAGTGTTTTTCAGACTCTCAAAACATGAAAACCCCCCAAGTTTTCTATCCTTGGACTCGTTAAACAAACATTGAAAGACCCACAATGGGACCGAACCACTCCTTCCTAGGGTTCGTTAAATATACTTCGAGGGACTCATCCGAAGGATGAGCTTACATCAACAAGCATATGTTATCCTCCTCAAGCTTGTGTTAAAATAAAGAGGTACTCGCTATAAATGGTCGGGGAAATTTTGGGAAAGGGATGTGTTTTTGTATTGATATTAATGGCAGTAAGCGGCACTCTTGAACATGACACCCCCTATTCATCATTTGAATCCGGGTTGGAAAATCCATTTGTCTCTCGTCTGACTTTCTATAAGTTCATATCTTGGGTCGTCTTTGAGTCAGTGCTGCCAAGTCCTTGGTTGTGTCATTCATATGTTCAAGAGAAGTTCAAACGATCCCTCTATTGGGTCAGCCATCTGCAGTTGTCCATTCTTACTATGTGGGCCTTCCCTGTGTCCATTTCAACCCTTATTTATACTTTTTTTCACCCTCGAAATCTGTTACTTATTTCGTGTCATTGATGGGGGATACATCAAGGCCCTCTTGTGACGAGTCTTGTTCCGTCAACTCCAACTCATTATCTAGAAATGAGACTTAGAAATCATTTAGTACCTTGGAACCTGCATGCCTTAATGGAAGGTCTCTTCGCTTTTGACAGGGGTTTCACATCATTGATCCTTGATCGAGAGATTCCACCGAGTGCTCGACTTCAGCTCATTCATTTGCATTCGTTCAGATTGTACTTCGGTACCTTGGGAGTCATTGACATCAATGGTGATTTCCCTCGCGGTTGTTAACTGTTTTCATCAATGACCGGTAATCAAGTGGTTTATACCATGTTTGACTTCAACACATGTAATCGCATGGCTATATTCGTACTTTCAGGTGACGAGATTGAATACCCTGGGTCTCATATTTTTGAT
Organism: Picea mariana; assembly: GCA_032191745.1. Classification (NCBI taxonomy): domain Eukaryota; kingdom Viridiplantae; phylum Streptophyta; class Pinopsida; order Pinales; family Pinaceae; genus Picea; species Picea mariana. The sequence continues at coordinate 89,706 of JASDQU010108120.1, forward strand.
CTAGGCTACGATGGAGTATGTATGATTTGTATTGGCACATAGATCGACTTTGTATGTCATGTGGCTATGTTGTCTTAATTCAAGTCTTCTCACATAGATCCATAGTGTATTCCTAGTGGCTATGTAGCATTTTGATGGCATGGATCCACAGTGTATGATTGGTGGCCATGAATTACGTTTATGATTCCATTCATTTGTGATCTGAGCATGGGAATGCCTACCTCAGAACTGGTATTATATTCTGTAGATGCTTGGTTGTTTACAGGTTTCCGATTAGGTGTGCTCCTTGTTTCTGACACACACACACGCATTTTACAAAGTATTTCAGTTGTCACAAGTTCCGGCCTCATACTTTGGGGGGCATTTTGTTACACATGATTTTGGCCACTCTGGTGATGTCTCTACAAGTGATGTATTCATGCTCCCACAAGGACTTTTTGCCTGAGAAAAGTGACTGTTGTCTTCTTCCAAAAAACACATTTTTAAGATGAGTTCGCAGGCTACCTATATTACAGGGTGCAAAAATCCCTCATTCTCATAGGCAACCCAAACTTAGGGTGTGAACAGTTCATAGTCTTCTCTATAGGTAGGGTGCAAACCTGTTTCAAAGCTTGGAAAAGAGAAGAGGTCACGAAGGTTCTAGAAGGGAATCTTCTAGAAAATGAGTTTGCATTTGCATGGTTGGCATCCTACTGACTTATCATATTTAGTGGGATCATCTTCATCCATTTAACCATCTCTCCTTCTCCTATATATTGAAAGGTTTCTCATGGAAAATGTTAAGCAAGATTGAATGAAGAATTGGTGAAAGAATTGTGTAAAGAACTCTGCTTGGATAGAAGCTTGAAGACTCTATTTGGTCTATCAAGTTGTATTGGATCTTCTTCACGCAAGTGTATAGAAAGTGTGTGTGTTGGAACCAAGGGTCACTGAAAGGAAGCTTGCGACATCAAGGCGATCTGGTTGTATCTTCAACTTTCATTTAATATAATACAGTGGCATGTCCCTTTCCCATAAAATCACTCTTATTTTATTGAAAAACTATTTGATCATATGCATAGGTTGACATTGAATATACTTTGCTATCTTCTCTTAGGTTGGTTTGTGTTGTCTTGGACCTGATTTCACAAGAGCACCAAAGTGAAGCGGGAACAACATAGACCTAAGGAAGTGATATAAAGGTATGGCACTCATTCCTTCTTAGTAGTAGATTCAATGACTGCAACTTAGGGAAAGAGTCATGTCCTGTCCTATTTTGTTCTAGATCCAGGTGGATCTAGGGAGATGTGTTAGTGTCCGCACCTACTGATTTATCCAATAATAGAGGGAGATCACCATTTATGTTAATGATTCCAAGGTACTCTAGTACATTCCAATGAATGTGAATGGATGAGCTGAAGTCAAACATCCGTGGAATCACCCGATCAGGGGTCAATGATGTAAACCCACTGTCAGACATGAGGAGGCCTACCATTGAGGCATGCAGGTCCCAAGGTACTAACCGGTTTCTAAGTCTAGTTCCTGGATAATGTGTTGAAGTCGACAGAATATACTTGTCGAAGGAGCGCCTTGATGTATCCCCCACCAATGACAGGAAATTGACACAGATATGTAATTGGTATATTGAATGAACATGGACTGACACCAGTATTGAAACAAGATATTTGTGATGGATGACTCTCAAGGAAGATACTTCCCTTGAACACTGAGGCACAACAACAGAAACATGATATGGACCAAAACTTGATGATGCAGTGGATGCTGTGACATTCGTCAGGTGACCCAAAGGAGTAAAATAAAATCAGAGGATTGGATCATTGTAGAGGTTCAATGGATTAAAATGTGTGCAAAGACAAAGTGTCGTGTTCAAGGGCGACCGTAAGAGCTACTGGTAGTGTTCTCAAAAACTGCTTGGCTTGCTTCTTTCAATTTTTCCTCCATCCAGATAGTCAAGTACCTCTTTTTAATTTAACGAGCTCGAGGAGGGTAACACATGCTTGATATGACTCACCTTTGGTAAGTTCCTATTCCTTTATTTAACGAACTAGAATAAGTAAGGGTTTGGTCCTGTATGGGCCCTTCAATGTATGATTTTTTAATGAGTCCAGAGAAGGTAAACTAGGTGGTTTTTCATATTTAGAGATTCTAAAAACAACTTAAAGACGACTCCAATGTTGTCCTTTTTTGTAATGTTAGTCTCGCGAGGCTGAAAAAGAGATAAATTATCACTCGAAAGATGCCCTTTCAAACCTTTTAATGAGTGGGAAAGGAAGCAAGATCACTTGAAAATATTTTCACGTTTAGAGAGTCTGATTTTTTTTTAAAGAAGACTCCAGGGGGTTCTTTTTTCGTATAACCTTTACGAGTTCGCAAAAGTGATAAAAGTCTACTTGGTTACATTCTCATATTTTTTTGAGCACGAGAAAGAACAAAGACTAAGCCTGGTACTCTGCCCCCAACTTGAAAGCTAGTGGCTTAACTTCAGAATGGTCATCAAAGGTTGGAGACATGCCCCCCCAAGTTTCAATTCATTCACCGAATTTGAGGTTGTCACCAATTTTTGTACTAGATGGAGACAAAGGATATTGGTGGATGAAAATAAGGTTCAAATATGGTATCTAATGAAATAATCGACTCGACATCTACGAGATCTGGCGAAAGACTCGACCTGACAGGAGAGGTGACTGTTTCATTTTTTAACGAGGTTGCTACAGAGAAGTGAAACTATGCTCGTGACCTCTGTTTCATTTTTTAACGAGCTTTCCAAAGAGAAGAGAAACTATGCTCGTAACCTCTGCTTCATTTTTTAACGAGCTTTCCCCAGAGAAGAGAAACTGTGCTCGTGGACTCTTCTTGATCATGGCTTCCAATAGGATAATGCTCTGGAAGGACACCATGTAAAGGGACAAAACTCAGTCATGGATTCTGAGAGATATTCATTGGATGGAAGAAAATCACTCTGGAAAGAACACATGTCAAGGGTTGCGAAGGGGGTAAGGAGATCAGGCTCCAATAGCCCTACCGAATATATCACCATGTCAACTATCGGATCTAAATCATAGGAAGTTGAACTCATGGGAGACAACAAAAAATCAACATTAGTAGGGAAGATAGAGTATATATCTTCCCAAATTTCTTTGCGAGGGGGAAGAAAAAAGGATCGATGATGGTTATCATCCCGAGGTAGCTCATCAATGCTCAACATTTCCATAATATATTCATCAGAGGGAAAAATTAGGGAAATGTAGTCGATTACAAACGAGAAGGAGTTTAACCATGATGGAATCGAGTACATGTTGAGTGCCAATAGATGTTGGTCATATGAAGAGGGAGAAGTGGATTGGATAGCGACGTATGATGTTTCTGCTGGACTGAGTGGCATGATGTCACCTAATGCATCGAATTCCAAGGGACTAGGTACAATCCAAGGGTCATATGATTCCAAAGATTGATAAGCCGTGGCTGAAATCATATCGACAGTGGAAATATAATGTGTAGTCGGTGGAAGTGGTGTAGGGAAGGTACCCATAAGGCTATAATCTTTCAGCAAGCCAACACCAACGATTTCATACGTGATCTTGTGATCTCCCAAGAATAGAATATTGTTGGTAGCGAGAGTGCGAGTGTCGGGTGTACATAAATCTAACTGATCGACAGTGACAATTTTGCCTTGAAGAGGAAATTGTACACATCAAAACAATGACGAGGCAATGAAAATTATAGCATAAAACCAACTTGTTCTAAGTAATAAGTTGTAATTGAGGGGAGCATCGACTACCTCGACATCAACAGTGACAGTTTTTCTGCCCAACTGGATGGGCAGGGATTGTAGAAGCTAGTGGGGATGAAAACCTTGCCCATCGAATGCACATAACATCGTTGGGGATTTGTCAAGTGCGGGTGATTTTAAAATTTTCCAACATGCTAAAGACATGACACAAGTAGAGGCTCCCTCATCCAAGATGGTTTGGTGAATTTGTTGATTGTGAACAACAACATCAATTTGGAAAGCAAGTTGGTGGGAGAGTATAGATGTAAATCATCCAAGTTAAACATGATATTGTTGGACAACTCAGGATCAACAATGCCAATAGTAGCCAAGAGCATTCTACGTTGACTGGGGTAGTGCTGTAGAACTTCTAACGCAGACATAGTAGATGGTGCTTGAGCCAAATCTTCAACAATGTTGTAGTTATGGGCGACACGTGAACTAGGATTAAAGGTATATTTACAGATAATGCTCTTAGGAGGGCGTAAGATAGAGTCGAACGTAGGTTTCTCAATCTGAAGTGGTCCAGACAGAGGATTAACTGATGGAGGACTAACGGAGGACGGTGATGGATCCGGTAAAGTACCGGTACTGTTAGTGACTTTTCCTTTGTCAGGTTTAACTGGTGTGTCGTATGTCTTAAAGCGAGTGGTCAAATTAATCCCATTAAACATATAAATATGGGCACTTGTCGAGGCCTCATCATGAGGATGGCTAGAATTGCACCCAGGAGAGGGGGATTGAGCAACCGTGGATTGCTGTTGTGGAAAAGGTTGAGTAAGCACATCGGGTTCCGAGTTTCCCTGGAAAATTTTGGCCACTTCATCGTGATGTGGAAAGTCTCGAATGTAGTGATCGTCACCACAAATGCTACATGGGAATTTCAATTTTCGTTGTGGTTGCTTTTCGGTAGTAGGTGTTTGAGCTTGATTTTTTGGTTGTTCATTGTTTTTGGTATTTTTTTGTTTATTTTTTTCCTTCTTCTTACCTCCGGGTTATTGTGAAGGGGCAGATTGAACTACATTCACCTTAGAGATCTGAGTTTTGGGGGAGGTAGAGAAGAGTGTGGTTGATTGGGAAGTAGATTGAGTTTTGATGGAACCGATAACACCATCCACATGAGATGAGGATGATGGCTTGGATGGATCAACATCAGCTCGAGCAAAATTTAGAAGTAACTCATACAAAGTACCATATTGTGAATAAACCAAATCTAAGTACTGAGCCTGAGCAATGGTTTCTTCCTTGGTGATTGCACCACCCATAGCGATATCATGAGCGATCGGGGGTAAAATTGATTTAGTAAACCACTCAGCCAATAATAGGCCAGGAATGATTTCTTTGATCATAATTCATCATCATCCCCACTCATGAATATCGTTAGAGATATGCACGGAGTCAGTTTGATGAAGGGAGGTCAAGAGTTCAGTACCCGTCTCGTAGCAAATAGGTTGTTGAAAGTGGGTGAGGAAAGACATGGCAAGGGAGTTGAAATCATGAAAATAAGCACTTGGTAGTTCAATATACCACTTTGTTGTAGAGCCCGTAAGTGTTTGCTGGAAAAGACACAAACATATAGAATCATCCATGAGGGAGTTTGATGAAAACCACAAATGGAAATTCATCACATGGTTATTTGGATCTTCTCCAGGTTTTCCATCAAATTTCAGAATATCAGAAGGAAGTTTAGCTGGAATAACTGGCCAAACTGGTGAATGAAAAATAGGATCATTGGTTAACCGAGACAAGTCTGGGAGATCCAGAGTCACAAGGAAAGGTAGCTGTTAGTTAATTTGCGGATGATATTAGTGTGGCATAGGAACACTAGTAGGACCATAAACTAGGTTAGGTGGATAATTGTAACCAATAGGTCCTCCTACATACGGTTGTTGCTGACTAGGATAAACAAGATTCAATTATGGCTGAGAAACATTTGCATAACCCAGTGGGTTCTAAGCATTATAAGTCATGTGATTTGCTTGCCCATAAGGAATATACACATTTTTCCCTTGAGGAGGGTAAGAAGTAGATCCCGGAGGCAGATACACATTAGGGGGAGGATAAACATTAGACCCTTGGGAAGGATAATGTTGTTGTCCTTGAGGACTCCAGGTGGTTTTTGGGATGCCTGGATAAGGTTGTCCATAAGATGGTCTCAAAGGAACATGATTTAGTACTCCTCCTTGTGGGTTATGATATGAGTGCCCCCCAACATGGGGTTGGGTAAATGTGCCTCTCGAAGATACTCCCCAGGATTGTGAGCAACAAATGAAGGTTTCCCCCCTACCAACAGTGAGTTAACGATCGGGGTATGACTGGAAAAGGGAGGTTGCCCTCCAGGAAGAACATGAAAAGGAGGTTGTCCCTCGGGAGGGGTAGGCCTGCCATAGGATGGTGGTCTTCTAGGAGGGATAGGTCGTCTAGATGGTGGTTTCCCTCTAGTCAGTTGTATTTGACTGGCAAGGGTCTGCATTCTCTGGAGCAAAGATGTCCCAACAAGATCATGCGGAACATGTGGAGATATAGAGTGAAAGTTTGTAAAAGTGGGGGTAGGGATCGAAGTTCCTTGGGAATTAGTAGAGGTGATGAGTCCAACATTAGGATGGACCTGTGCTGACGTAACAGTAGGGTTAATGACCTGTATGATGGGGTGATTCATAGTTTGACTGGATTGTCACGTTTCAATAGGAGGGTCATGAGGATTAAAGGGTTGTCGAATGGATTAAAAATGCTCATAGAGATCGATTCCTAATGAATTCCCCCATACATAATGAGTAGGTGTGGGATTTGTATGTACTTCGGTAGTAGGACGAACAAGAGTCCTATACTCATCACTAAAGATTGGTTCTATGGATCCCATATATGTTTCGGTAAATGCTCTCTCAGGTAATTGTGGGACCTCTTCATCTATGGCATTCCCAAGGGAGTCTAAACGAAGAAAAAGTGGTTCGAGAGGGGTTACCGACACGGATGTAGTGCGAGGAGTGGGATTATCAACTGTAACCAAAGCACCTTCTAGATTGTCTAACGGAGGAGTAACAACACTCCTAGTGTCAGATTGATTTTCTACCTCTCCACGATAGTTGTCTTCTGGAGGGTTAGGAGGTAAGGGTTGGTAGCCTTCCGGAGGAAACCCTTGCATCCTACACGATTGGAGAAGACCTTTATCGTCTACAAGATCAATTTTGGAGAATAAAAGTACACGCTGAAAATCTAGGGCCAACTAACGAAAAGAAACAACATATGCTAATAAAATCTAGGAATCAAAACCAGGCAAAGAAAATCTTATTTCGATGACCGTACTAGTTGGTGATGAAATCCAATGTCGCGTGATCAAGTCAAGAAGGGGCTAGGATATGGTGGAACAATTACAATGGTGACCTGCTTAATGGACTTTCACCTTGGTGCAAGATTCCATGCAGTAATTGTGGATTTACCCTCAAAGGAGCCCGAGTGAGTTTGACCAATGTCTGTTCCAGGTACAACGAAGACTTCCCTTCACCGTCACCTTGTGTAAGTACCTAAAGATTATGGAAACTAAGGACACCAACTTGTAGTCATCCCCTAGGCGGGTACAGTCAACAGTCCGATCCGAACGTATGGGAAGGATAACAAGTTCAAAATCAACGTGAGAGGCTCCCACACATAATCATGGGTATACCCTCAAGTGACCCCCAATATACAATCTGACCACTACAAACAGTTGAACCACAGAGGGATAATCTCCGTAATTCTCCTGAATGTGACCTCGTGCGTAACCCCTGTGTGAGAGAGGGATCCCAAAAAGCCTATACGAAAATTGGATTTGACTCTCCCTATCTTAGGATGATAATGTTTGTTTTGAAAAACTTTGGAGAGTTGTACTCATAGCCTAATACAAAGTGCTAATCCTAGTCTAATGTTGGTGGAAGATCCTAAAAACAAAATGTTCTAGATAATTTTTAATTAGCGTTCATTTTGCAGCTATTCTTTACTCAAAGGGTGTATGACAATGAACTTGATGTTATTATGGCTCAGTTCCCAAAAAATGCACAAGAAAATGATAAGCAATCTTGTCTTTCGATGAATTCCTATTTAAGGGACAGAGATAAAGTCTGTTTCACGATCAAACACTAAGATGCAACATCCTCATACAATTATTTCTCAATCAAATCTAATGTAATGCTAAAAAATTTCAGAAATGCCTTCTAATATCCAAACCATTCACTAAAATATGTCCTTTTGCTGATATGTGAATGATAATCAGATGTAAAACTTCTAATGTTAATCAAACTTCAGGATTAAACAATCAGAAGCAAACCTCACACAAACAAAAATACACTCTCGTCGTGAATAAACAAGAAAGACAAAGATAACCAAATTTGCAAACAAGAACCAAAAACCTCGAACAAAAGAGAAATGCTGGAAAACTGACTTCAAATATCAAATGGAAAGGTTCACAGACCTTTGGATTTCCTCACAAAAGCTTCCACTCATTCAGATAAATGAGAATAAAACAACAAGTTAACTCTATATCAACAAAAACAAAGAGTGACTTCAAGGCAAGGAAAGAAAATGTCAAGTTTCCAAACAAGAAGAGATCAATTTTTAGAAAACAGGGTGTTGAAGGCCAATACCAAGATGAACTGAGATTTATAAAACTCCCGAGCCAATGCCAAAACTAAGAAATATCTTCAGAGGATGAAAATTCTAGAGAATCTCTCACAGAAAGGGGGAAGTGCTCTGGTGTAAGGGGAACTAGGGCATTCCATCACTTTGTGTGAGGCTAATGGGGAGTGTTGGCATTCTAATAGCAAGGGAGGGGGAGCGCTCTTCTCTCAAAACTCAGAAAAAGTTCAGAAAACCAAATTTTTGAACAAACTCAGTCAATCAGGGTGAATAAGATGAAAGAAAGAGGCAATCAATTAGATATAAGAATAAAAAACAATATTGATAAGGTCAAATGAGTGGGAAAAGGGCCAAAACAAGATCTAGGAAAGGAGACAAAAATCAGAGCTCCTCCCCAGTGGAGTCGCCAATTTTTGTTACAGGTGAATCCTCCTGCGGACAAGCAGATTCCCTCTTAGTCTCTAGATTCCTAAGGCCAAGACATAAAAGTGCTTAACATGGACATTGACATACTTTTAGATCTAATCAAGCTAACATACGAAGGAGAAGAAGAAATATATGTACCTTATTAATGATGTTTGTCCTTGCAAAGTCTAGGCTAAGCTTCGATCCTGAGCTCCCTGATAGGTCCTCTAGAACAAACAAAGATACAATGGATGTCCTATTCCACTGAGATTAGCTCAAATATAGATCTATCTACTGAAGACAAAATCATGTGGAACAAACATAAGTTTGAAAGAAACAGACCAAGCATTGATATATTGATGAGAACAAGTAAAAGTACTTACAATCCTTTGATGAAGGTGCAACAACTTCTTCCAATTCTCCTTTTCCAACCCCTTTTCTCAAGTAATATACACTAATTTATTTGATGACATCTCACTTATGAGATCATAAGTTTTACATCTCCACATATCTTCTGTTAATACCACTTATAGGATCATAAGTTTGGTATCAATCTCTAGTCTCTATCTCTCTTTCACCATGAGGAGGCCTCCTTATATAACCTTGGAGAGGCCCAACCACTTGAGAGATATTTGGGATAAGTTGAGGATTATTCTCCTTCAGTTGAGTAGCTTCCCTAAGATCATGCCTTGACCTTCTATTCGAATCCAACCACCTTCAGAAATTGAGGGGATTCTTCCCTGTTTTTGCTCAACAAATCAAAAATCCGCTCAAAAAAGGTAGCGCTCCCCCAAAAGGGTACACAGAGCGTTTGAGAACTCCCCCAAAGAGGCCCAGGGAGCGTTGGCACTCCTTGACAATGGGTAGGGGAGCGTTGCCCTCTAAAATCTATTTTTAAGTGTTTTTTCCAATGGCAAAAGGCTTGTACTCCTTGTCAATTGAGGTGTCCTAAGTGTCCTTATGATGTCATTAGAGGCATGACATAGGAAATATGTCAGTATGATGTTTGTGACACTTGCGACACTTGCGGTTAAGATGCAACACTTGCGGACAAGATGCAACACTTACAACACTTGTAATGACGACACTTGCGACACTATTGAAGGGAGTAATTTTGATGTGTAATAGAGGCTCACCTTCCAAAGGTGAGAATGTCGCTCGCTCCATTTAGTTAGTTGGGCCCAACAAACAAAACAATACTGGAGGGAAGCAAGAAACGTGTGCAGGATATCGTTATTGGCCAATCCGTGTGCATACCCGATTTCATTTTAAATATATACTTAAAACAATACTTAATTTATTTGTGTGACAGTGTGGTAGGTATGATAAATTCCATAATGCAGGCAGACAATGAAAATTCTGCATGCCCAAATAGCCTGAAGCATTGTTTGATAAAATCAACAAACAATACACCCACAAACCCATATTAATGTGTATGCATTTGTTAGTTTTATCTAATGATTTGGTAAATCGAGTCCAATCAGTATTTGTAAATTCAACATGAAATGATAAATGTGCCCTTTGATTATTTTTTCAGAAAAAACAGTGATAATAATTCCATTATAGTGATGCCCTCCTTGCTATTTATTTCAAGCTTCAAGAATTGAAACAATAAAATGAAAGATCATTGGCTGCAGGAACCAACTTTCATGGATTAGTTTATAGAAGATCACATGAAATACAATATACAAATAAGCGCAAAAAAAAGGTAAAATCCAATTCCCATGTGCAGGGAGAAGGGTCGAGATGCGACGAAACAATACAACATCAAAGTTGAAGTATGACCCCATTAATAGTGCTTTCTTGGAATATATATTATTTTCTTAAAAAAAACAGAGGCTTTTTGGGGTTGGTCATCACTTTGTATTATCCATGTTGATATTCCTCAAATAGGGGCTTGCCATAGTTAGGATTGTTGGTCAAGTTAAGCATTCCTCCGAGAGTCATCAATCTTGTGCATCATCACCATATTGACTCACATGGAAGATTTTATGATAACTTAAATTATGTATACTCACTAAAACGATAATAGCTGCAAGTATAACCATCCTGAACTTATCCATACATCTGGAAATAGTATTTGCAACTAATGCAAGTATGGTGTACATTGGTTGCCAAGGTAAAAACCCATTGGCTGGCTAGAAGTGTCATCATAAGATTTTTGTCCACATCATTTACCAACATGGATGACTATCACCTTTTGTTGGTGATAAAAGGGTGATTAGCAAGTCAAATCCCTTAGTTGTCTAGTTAGTCATGAAGATATTTATTTATAAATAGGCCCTTCAACCTCATTCTAGATTTATGGGTTTGTGTTTATGTTGCATTTCATGACCCCATTTGGGTTTTATATCCTACGTATTATATTATGTAGACTAGCATAAGTGAGCTATTTAATTATAAACTTGAGTTTTTGTTGTTATTTACTCAAGGGTTAATGTCAAGGTTTCCAATAATATTTGGTATGGGGGTGCATTTGGTATGGGTATGGTGTATTTGGGATAGAGCCCCAAAAACAATGTACAACACTTATGAGTATGTATGTGTGTGTGGAGTCAATGTTTTTCCACATATCAAAAAAATATTGCTCATGAGGTTGGCTCTAGATCACTTGGCTCTTCCTTAAAATTTGGAGTTCATAAATCCTTTGAAACTGGTTCCAATTTTCTCCTAATTTTCATGCTATCTGCTCATTGGACATATCATAAAACTTAACACTCAACAACCGTCGGATACACCACATACATACCAAATGCACCCCCTTACCAAATACTACTGGAAACCTTGACACTAACCCCTGAGTAAATAACAACAAAAACTCGAGATTATAATGGAATAGCTCACTTATGCTAGTCTACGGAATATAATACACAGGAGATAAAACCCAAATTGGGCCATGAAATACAAAATAAACACAAACCCATACATCTAGAATGAGGCCGAATGGCCTGTTTATAAATAAAGTTGTTCATGAATAACTAGACAACTAAGGGCTTTGACTTTCTAATCACCCTTTTATCCCCAACAAAAGGTGATAGTCATCCATGTTGGTAAATGATGTGTTCATATGACAAAAATATTATGATGGAACTTCTATCTAGCCAATGGGTTTTTACCTTGGCAATCAGTGTACAACCTACTTGCATTAGTTGCAAATACTATTTCCAGATGTATGGATAAGTTTAGGATGCTTATACTTGCAGTGATTATCATTTTAGTGAGTATACGTAATTTAAGTTATGATAAAATCTTCCATGTGAGTTAAGATGGTGATGATGCACAAGATTGGTGACTCTTAGAGAAATTATTAACTAAACCAACAATCCTAACTAGGGCAAGCCCTTATTGGAGGAATATCAACATGGATAATACAAAGTGATAACCAACCCCAAAAAGCCTCTGTTTTTTGAAGAAAATAATATATATTCCAAGAAAACACTGCTATTGGGGTCATACTTCAACTTTGATGTTGGATTCTTTGGTTTCATTTAGACCCTTCTCCCTGCACATGGGAATTGGATTTTACCTTGTTTATGCGCTTATCTATATATTGTATTTCATGTGATATTCTATAAACTAATACATGAACTTTCTTCCTCCAACCAATGATATTTCATTTTATTGTTTCATTTCCTTAAGTTTGAAATAAATAGCAAGGAGGGCATCTCTATAATTGAATTATTATCAATGTTGTTTCTGAAACAATAATCAAAGGGAACATTTGCCATTTCATGTTGATTTTACGAATACCAATTGGACTCTATTTACCAAATCATTACATAAAACTAACAAATGAATACAGATTAATATGGGTTTCTAGGTGTATTTCTTGCTGTTTTTATCGAACAATGCTTTAGGCTATTTGGGCATGTATAATTTTCACTGTCTTCCTACATTATGGAATTTAGCATACCTACTGTTGGCCATTGACCAAGTTTTGGGAGATCCTTGGTCAAGTTTGACCTATTTTGGGACTTCAACATGCTGTCGAAGGAGGAGCGCAAGATGAAGCAGAGATCGTGAGATCGCGACCCCTTTTTGGGTCCTTGTTTGGGATTTGGGAATATGTAACGGGAATGGGATGTTGGCCCATGGGTTACCCATGTTTAGGCCTATTTTGTATATATAAATAGAAGGCTAGGCAATGTAAGAAGTAGTTGAATAATGCGCAAGAGTTGTGCAAGTTAGCTAAGTGCTAAGAGTTGGATCTCTGTGATCAAGAATTGTAAAGCTTCGTGCATACTGTATGAGACTTGCAGAGCTAAGTGAAAGTTATTGTAAGAGACTGTGAAGGCTTTGTGTTGTAACGTAAGGAAGGAGGATCTAGTGAGCTGTGCAGATCTCCTGTCCTATGCGGAGTAAGGGTTTTGTGGCTCTGTGATTGTGGATGAATGATTGAAGCTAATAAAGAAGAAGAGTTGGTGGACGTAGCCCCAGGGTGGGGGTGAACGACGTAAATACCGTGTTATTCTGATCTATGCAATGTTCTTGTGTATTTATGTGTTATTTGCTAAGTGCTTGATATAGATAGATAGATAGATATGTTTATGTTTTGTGCTTATGATGAATCTGGATGTTAGATCTAATATAGGTGAATGTGCTTAGTGCTTGAATCTGCTAGATCTGATCCAGTTCTTTATGCTAAGTGCTTAAATACATTAGATCAGGGTGAATGCTGCGATGCTCTATTTTCTCTACGGAGTAGATATTGGTTAACCAAGAATGAACTGATGGTGCTAAGTGCTCTATTAAGTATTATAATCACATATATGTGTCTCAACTAAGGTTGCAAACACTTGAGTCCTACAACCACCCTTGCCTCTACGTCAGGTGAGACTTCATTTGCTTCGTAGGTGTTTCCGAAAGGGATGGTAGTTAGGGTTTTGTTGGTGCGTTGTTGTAGCGTTGAACCCTGGGTTTGCCCCTGTGCCAACAAATGATTTAGCTGCTGGGACCTGAAATTGTGATTGCTGGGAACTGAGGAAGAAGAAGCTTTGTGCAAAGATCCGACCTGAAATTGTGAAAGCTCTGTGCATAGATCTATTTCTCTACTGCACAATACTCTACTAGTTTGGCAAGTTCTGTGAAAGAAGTATGATCTAAAGAAAAGAGGTAAGATTCGGAAGCTTTGTGCTCTAAGAAAGGTAAACGTGAGAATTTTTTATTAAAAGAGGTAAGATCTGAAAGCTTTGTGCTTTGATAAAGGTAAGAATATTGAAAAGTTCTAGATCTGAAAGCTTTGTGCTCTGTAAGAAGTAAGATAAGTGAAATTTTTGTTTCTAAAGCATGGATCTAGGTATATTTGATAGATTCTATCCTAGCTTGAAAACTAGGGTATTCATAGATGAAAGAAGGTTTGATATGAATAGATCTGATAAGAATAGTGAAAAATATGTTATACCTATGCATAGAAAGAATGTTTGGACTAATGAGTGTATGCAGGATAATTTTTTGCAGGTTAGCTACCATGATCCTAGAGCGCAGTACAAGAAAGGCTGGGGATCATTTAAAAGAAAGAGAGGATTAACCCTCTGGTACAGTTGTAGAAAAATAGGACATCTTGCTAAGGGATGCCCTGGGAGAAGACCTAGTTGTCTTTGTTGTAAAGCTATGGACCATGAAGTAAATGATTGCCCTAGAATGATTGCTAAGCTTGAAAAAATAAACATTAGAAAATAAAACCCTATGGCAGATCTAGAAATGGTAGAACCCCATAAAGAATCAGAGAAAGTATTGCTACAGATAAGAGAAACCATGAATGATTACCGACATGTCAGATTATCATGGATCTTCAAAGAAAAAGAATGCCATGAAGTAAGAATAGGATACTTCGACATTGACTGTGTTCTAAACGAGGAAACACAAGTGAATATCATGACAAAGAGAACTTGGGAAGCTATAGGGAGGCCTGCTATGATTCCTTCATTAGGAGGAATAAGAATATTCAAAGGAAAGATGATAAAGATATGTGGAAAGCTCACCTAGATACCTATGAATGCCAATGAAACTTCGAGAGAGGAAGATTTTGAGATTATTAAATTTATTGAGAACAATGCCCCATTTACCATGCTACTAGGAAAAACTTGGATTGAAAGAGATCAGGCCAGAAGGCAAGAAGAAGAGGAATTTTTAGAACAGAAGAAGCAAGATTTAAAAGAATTCATGACTAGAAAGATCACACACTTGATTGAAGAACAAAAGAACAGATCAAAGCCATTTAGCACTAGAGACTCGGATGCCGAAGTTGCAAGATCACTAGAAGAACCATTGAATATTGAAGTACCTATTCCAGATAAAGGATCACCCGCAAATTTTAGGAAAGGATCTCAACAACGCGAAGTCACTATGTCGAAAGAAGATAAGAATCAGAATGGAAAAAGGCATACCGAGACAAAGCTCACTGGGAAGAAGGATAGAAAGCTAAGCAAGAAGCGATCTAAGATTGACAAGTTACAGAAGGTTCCAGAGGAAACCTCACAGAAGAAAAATTTGCAAATTAGAGCTTCCCTGGGATATCAAAACAACGACACATGGCACTTTGCCATGGCAAAGCAATATAGCCATTGGGGACATTATAACCATTAGACCAACACTCCGAACAGGCAGAAAAACATTTATGGACAAACATCTCACCATCCGACCGTTGGGACCACACCATAACGAACATATCAGAGTTCATGAAGGCTTCATACTCGTTGCAAGTGACCTGTTGCCGAGTTACCTATTTATCCCGTTGTGCCATGCACCGAGAACACTTTTTCCAAATAAGAAATTGAGACTGGAGACTAAGTTGATTTTATACAGTGATCATGACACTCTTGCTGTCTATCCTATTACAGTATCTAAGTTATTCTCCGAACCTGAGATTGTTAATCCTGAGTGTGTATGTTGGACGAATTGAGCACTGTAGAGAAAGTTGTTGAAAAAGTTTTGATTGAACTTATGACTGAAAGAGTCATGTCGATGTCTACAGGTGTACAAACATCCTTGACAAGAGAACTGCCAACCTCTCCATCCATTGCTCGCGGAGTCAGACCATCCCGACCCTCTGATGAAAAGCGAACCAAGCACAATGATGATCTAGCGAATGCTAAATTGATCTCGACCACATTACCCACCTATATTCCACCCCTGAGAAGCATAGTAAATCGATACAGCGTGTCAAGAGATTTTGAATACACCTTGGTCACTGCGTACCTCCCGAAGGGGATACACGTAGTTTGAGCAGACCAAGATAAGATTGCGGCGTTGAAGTTTAGCGACTTCAACCACAGCGATCGAAAAGTTTACAAGATGCTCACCCCACATAAGTACCTGACCCAGACCAAGGGGAATGATTCAAAGATAATCCCCTAGTCGTGGACTATGAACCTCACGCAGTCCACCCTGCTCAATGTCATGAAGATTCCTCACTTGGGACAACACCAGAAGGTAAATGCATCTGTCAAGCTGCTGTTGTCTTGTTAGCATGGCGATTATTTTTGGATAAAATGCCGTATAATAGTTGATCCGACATTTATCAATCAGATCACGGGGTTGAGTATGCAAGGACCCGATCCACAAGAATTTTACCCTGGAAAAGCCATGCATCGCGCTCTAGCACAGCAGATCAAGGACACTTATGGCGATGTCGAGAAGGGCACGCGAGGCTACAAGGTAGCTTCTATCCAGAGTGGTGTAGTGTGCCACACCTGTCAGTTGATTGCAAGGAAGTTAGTCTGAAAGAACCGACCCACCCAAGTCACTGATTTTGTAGTCGACCTCACAGGCAAGTGCACAGAGGGCCTTTAGATGAACTAGGCGAAGTACTTGGTGAACCAGTTGGAACTTGACTGCAGAGAAGCATAAGATCAAGGATATGAATTTCATTTCAGTCGGATTTTGATACTGATATCTTGTATTGCCTAGGATATGACAGAAGGTATGACCTTCTCGAACATCAAGGCTTTTGAACCACTGACTGTGAAGTTCAGTACACTGTGGGTACTCAAGCGACATGAATAAACAGTGGCAGTCAAATGCTGTTTTTCATACCTACTACAATCAGCTGAAGGTAGCCATACAGTCTGAGCCTCGCATGAATCCGAACACTCTACACATGTTCAGACCTCTGATGAAGTTCAACGCAGATAGACATTTTACTTACATCACAGCGTGCACACTGACGAACACAAGAAACAACTTCAGTCCTACTACAAGCTGATGGAGGAGGACTTGGAGGAGATCACCAAAGACTGTTTGACAAACCTCCTTGTTCTAGTAGACCCTGTGGAGATATCCAACATCGATAGCCCAAAAAATGTGTAGGATATACCTGGACCTAGCGGGGCCAAGAAAACTGAAGAGGTCCAAGAATTAGACAGTGCATTCGTGAATACTGCCTCCATATCACAAGAGCAAGGAGGCGATGGTGAAGAATTAGGTGACAAAGAAGACGAGCAGAAGCAAGGAGACGAGGTTGATCCCCTGAATAAGAGAAAAGGTTCTCCTCCAAAACCTTCCTCCCAAAAGAAAGCGAAGGCCACCATGACCAAGATGCAGACCGTCCTCACCTCCGATGACTTCGAATTGCTCATAGCAACCCCGCAAGATGATTCGTTGGAAATAGTGAAGAAAGAAGAAGCAAAGCAAGAGGAACTATATGATCGAATTGAGACTGAACTCTGAGGGGTACAACAAGCCCTATAGTCCAGCCGCACAGTCTCCAATATGCTGGGAGAGATAGAATTGGGAGATGAGCTAGCTCAACTCCACCGCTTAACCGATACAGTTGAAGCTCGCCTTTGATGAGCACAGGAAGAAACAACGCAAGCCACCCAGGCTTTGACACAAGTAAAAGGGGTACTAGTAGAGAAACACAATGCTACAGAATGGGAAAAGCTTTCTCTCCATGCGAAGTTTGACGAAGAAAAAGTGAAACTACAATAAGAAAAGGAATAGTGGCTCGCAGAGCAACTCAAAGTAAAGGAAATGGTCAACATAGCACTTCTCTCTGTGACAGTCATAGAATTAAAGACCAAAGATCGAGTTCCACAACAAGTAGCGCAACTTGAAGAAGTGATCCAACAACTACAACAATGCATCACAGACTTGGAACTACGCGAAGTACCCGAGACCCCACAAGATGTAAGAGACCAAAGGGAAGCAACCGCTAGGAGCATAGTTGAAAGGCTCAAGGCTCTTAACTTGGAATGTAATCACCTCACTGATCGCAGTGCCCAAACCTATGAACAACTCATGGAGAACTCGAAATTGAAGGCACTAGAGTCACAACTCCAAGAGGTGAAGTATTAAGCCGAAAAGATACAGGCTCAGTTGAAGTCCCTGTCAGCTGTGGAAAGAATGAAGCGTTCCCAAGAGAAATGCACTGCACAACAAAAAATCCATACTATCCATAGTAGAGTTATGTAGGTAACTCAGAAACTCCAACCTGTGCAAGATAATGCCTATCAATTGTTTACAGAAGTAGAAGGCCAAGGAGCAGAACTACAGTAGGTTGTCACTACAACTGAAAAATGTCTAGAGGGACCAATCAATGATGTAGTCATCTAGGAGTTCATAGAATAGGAGGTTTTGGCACAACAACAAGTCGAAGCAGCTCGATCCAAGCTTGAGGCGTTCGAAGCATAACTAGTCAGACTAGAGTGACTCGGGACGAGTCACGAGTGTGTGTTGGGGGCCTGTTGGGCCTTGACAAAGTTTTGGGAGATTCTTGGTCAAGTTTGACCTATTTTGGGACTTCGACAGCCTTTCGAAGGAGGATCGCAAGATGAAATAGAGATCACGGGATCTGGGAATATGTAATGGGCATGGGATATTGACCCATGGGTTTACCCATGTTTAGGCCTATTTTGTATGTATAAATAGAAGGCTAGGCAATATAAGAAGTAGTTGAATAGTGCGCAAGAGTTGTGTAAGTTGGCTAAGTGCCAAGAGCTTGATCTGTGTGATCAAGAATTGTAAGGCTTCATGCATACTATATGAGACTTACAGATCTAAGTGCAAGTCATTGCAAGAGATTGTGAAGGCTTTGTGCTGTAACGCAAGGAAGGAGGATCTAACGAGTTGCACATATCTCCTATCCTATGCAGAGTAAGGGTTTTGTGGCTCTGTGCATGTGGATGAATGATTGAAGCTAATAAATAAGAAGAGTTGGTGGACGTAGCCCCAGGGTGGGGGTGAACCACGTAAATACTGTGTTATTCTGTTCTGTGTGATGTTCTGGTGTATTTATGTGTTTTTTTCTAAGTTCTTGATATAAATAGATAGATATATCTGTTTATGCTTTGTGCTTATGATGAATCTGGATGTTAGATCTGATATAGGTGAATGTGCTTAGTGCTTGAATATGCTAGATCTGATCCAGTTCTTTATGCTAAGTGCTTAAATACATTAGATTAGGGCAAATGATACGGTGCTCTGTTTTCTCTGCGGAGTAGATATTAGTTAACTAAGAATGAACTGACGGTGCTAAGTGCTCTATTAAGTATTATAATCACAGATCTGTGTCCCAGCTAAGGTTGTAGAAACCTGGGTCCTGCAACCATCCCTGCCTCTACCTCGGGTGAGACTTCATATGCTTCACAGGTGTTGCCGAAAGGGTCGGTAGTTAGGGTTTTGTTGGTGTGCTGTTATAGCATTGAACCCTGGGTCTTCCCCTCTACCAACAAATGGTTCAGTTGTCGGGACCTGAAATTGTGATTGATGGGAACTAAGGAAGAAGAAGCTCTGTGCAAAGATCTGACCTGAAATTGTGAAAGCTCTGTGCATAGATTTGTTGCTCTAGTGCACAGTACTCTACTAGTTTGGCAAGCTCTGTGAAAGAAGTCCGATCTAAAGAAAAGAGATAAGATCTAGAATCTTTGTGCTCTAAGAAAGGTAAAAGTGAGAATTTTTGATTAAAAGAGGTAAGATCTGAAAGCTTTGTGCTTTGATAAAGGTAAGAATATTGAAAAGTTCTAGATCTGAAATCTTTGTGCTTTGTAAGAAGTAAGATAAGTGGAAATTTTTGTTTCTAAAACATGGATCTAGGTATATTTGATAGATTCTATCCTATCTTGAAAACTAGGGTATTCATATATGAAATAAGGTTTGATATGAATAGATATGATAAGAATAGTGAAAAATATGTTATACCTATACATAGAAAGAATGTTTGGACTAATAAGTGTATGCATGATTCTAGAAATAATTTGTTGCAGGTTAGCTACCATGATCCTAGTGCACAGTACATGAAAGGCTGGGGATCATTTAAAATAAAGAGAGGATTAACCCTCTGTTACAATTGCAGAAAACCAGGACATCTTGTTAAGGAATGCTCTGGGAGAAGACCTAGTTGTCTTTGTTGTAAAGCTATGGACCATGAAGTATTGGATTTCCCTAGAATGATTGCTAAGCTTGAAAAAATGAACATGAGAAAAGAAAACCCTAAGGCAGATCCATAAATGGAAGAACCCCAAAAAGAATAAGAGAAAGTATTGCTACAGACAAGAGAAACCCTGAATGATCACCGACATGTTATATTATCATGGATATTCAAAGAAAAATAATGTCGTGAAGCAAGAATAGGAGACTTCGACATTGACTGTGTTCTAGACAAGGAAACACGGGTGAATATCATGATAGAGAAAACTTTGGAAGCTATAGGGAGGCTTGCTATGATTCCTTCATTAGGAGGAATAAGAATATTCAAAGGAAAGCTAATAAACCTATGTGAAAAGCTCACCCGGATACCTATGAATGCCAATGGAACTTCGATAGAGGAAGATTTTAAGATTATTAAATTTATTGAGAACAATGCGCCATTTACCATGCTACTAGGAAAACCTTGGATTGAAAGAGATCAGGCCAGAAGGCAAGAAGAAGAGGAAGTTTTAGAACAAAAGAAGCAAGAGTTAAAAGAATTCATGACTAGAAAGATCACACACTTGATTGAAGAACATAAGAACAAATCAAATCCATTTAACACTAGAGACTCGGATGTTGAAGTTGCAAGAACACTAGAAGAACCACTAAAGATTGAAGTACATATTCCAAATAAAGGATCACCCACGAATATTAGGAAAGGATCTCAACAATGCGAAGTCACTATGTTGAAAGAAGATAAGAATTAGAATGGAAAAAGGCATACCAAGACGAAGCTCACTCGGAAGAAGGCTAGAAATATAAGCAAGAAGCGAGCGAAGATCGACAAGTTACAGAAGGTTCCAGAGGAAACCTCACAGAAGAAAAATTTGCAAAATTGGAGCTTCGCCGGGATATCAAAACAACGACACATGGCACTTCGTCATGGTGAAGAAATATAGCCATTGGGGACATTATAACCATTAGACCAATGCTCCGAACGGGCAGGAAGACATTTATGGACATACAACTCACCATCCGATAGTTGGGACCGCACCATAACGAACATAACATAGTTCATGAAGGCTTCATACCCATTACAAGATACTCGTTTCCGAGTTACTTATTTATCCCGTTGCGCCATCCACCAAGAACACTTTTTCCAACTGAGAGATTGAGCTCGCAGACTAAGTTGATTTTATACAGTGATCATCGCACTCTTGTTGTCTATCCTATTATAGTGTCTAAGTTATTCCCCGAACGCAAGATTGTTAACCTCGAGTGTGTATGTCGGATGAATTGAGCATTGTAGAGAAAGATGTTGAAGAAGTTTTGATCGACCTCATGACTGAAAGACTCATGTCAATGTCTACAGGTGTACAAGCATCATCAACGAGAGGATTGCCAACCTCTCCATCCACTGCTCGCAGAGCTGGACCATCCCAACCCTTTGATGAAAAGTGAACCAAGCATAGGGATGATATAGAAAATGCTAAATTGATCCCAACCATATTACCCGCCTATATTCCACCCCTAAGCGACACAGTAAATCATGACAATGTGCCCATAAATTTTGAATACACCTTGGTCACTGCGTACCTCCCAAAGGGGATACGCGTAGTTTGAGCAGACTAAGATAAGATTGTGGCATTGAAGTTTAGTGACTTCAACCTCGAAGATCGCAAAGTTTACAAAATGCTCACTCCACATAAGTACCTGACCCAGACCAAGGGGAATAATTCAAATATAATCCCCTAATCATGGACTATGAATCTTGCGCAGTCCACTCTGCTCAATGTCATGAAGATTCCTCACTTCGGTCGACACCAGTAGATAAATGCGTGTGTCAAGATTCTACTGTCTTGTTACCATGGCGGTTATTTGTGGCTAAACCACCGTATAACAATTGATCCAACACTGATCAATCGAATCACGGTGTTGAGTATGCAAGGACCCGATCCACATGATTTTTACCCCGGAAAAGCCATGAATCGCGCTTTAGCACAGCAGATCAAGGACACTTATGACAATGTCGAGAAGGGCACGCGAGGCTACAAGGTAGCTTCTATACAGAGTGGTGCAATGCACCTCACTTGTCATTTGATTGCAAGAAAGTTAGTTCGAAAGAATCGACCCACCCAAATCACCGGTTTTGTAGTCGACCTCGCAGGCAAGTGCGCGGAGGGCCTTCAGATGAACTGGGCGAAGTACCTGGTGAACCAGTTGGAACTTGAATACAGAGAAGCACAAGATCAAGGATATGATATTCATTTCAGCTGGCTTTTAATACTGATATCTTTTATTGCCTGAGAGATGCCAGAAGGTACGATCTTCCCAGACATCGAGCCTTTTAAACCACTGGACGCGAAGTTCAGTACACTGTGGTAGTAAAGCGACATGAATAAAAAGTGGCAGTCAAATGATGTTTTTCATACCTACTACAATCAGCTGAAGGTAGCCATACAGTCCGAGCCTCGCATGACTTTAAAAACTCTACACCGGTTCATACCT
Organism: Picea mariana; assembly: GCA_032191745.1. Lineage (NCBI taxonomy): Eukaryota > Viridiplantae > Streptophyta > Pinopsida > Pinales > Pinaceae > Picea > Picea mariana. Next base: position 112,342 of record JASDQU010108120.1, read on the forward strand.
TTGATGAAGTTCAGTGCAGAACGACATTTTACTTACATCACAGAGTGCGTTGAGGAACATAAGAAACAACTTCAGTCCTACTACAAGATGATAGAGGAGGACTTGGAGGAGATCACCAAGGACTGGTTAGTGGACGTCCTTGTTCCAACAGACCCTTTGGATATATCTGACATCGATAGCCCAAAAAATGCACAGGATATACCCAGACCTAGCGGGGCCAAGAAAACTTAAGAGGTCCAATAATTAGACAATGCATCCGTGAAGACTGCCTCCATCTCAACAGATCAAGGAGGTGATGGAAAATAGTTAGGTGACAAAGAAGACAAGCAGAAGAAATGAGACAAGGTTTATCCCCCGAAGAAAAGAAAAGGTTCACCTTCGAAACCTTCCTCCCGAAAGAAAGCAAAGGTCACCATGACTAGGATGCAGACCGTCCTCACCTTCGATGACTTTGACTTCCTCATAGAAACCCTACAATATGCTTCGCTGGAAATAGTAGAGAAACAAGAAGAAAAGAAAGAGGAGTTGTATGATCGAATTGAGACTGAACTCCGAGCGGTACAACAATCCCTATAGTCCACCCGCACAATCTTCACTGTGCCAGGAGAGCCAGAATTGGGAGATGAGCCAACTCAACTCCACCGCTTAGCCGATACAGTCAAAGCTCACCTTCGATGAGCACAGGAAGAAACAACGCAAGACAGCTAGGATTTGACACAAGTACAAGGGGTACTAGTAGAGAAACGTAGTGCTGCAGAATGGGAAAAGATTTCTCTCCAAGCGAAGTTTGACGAAGAAAAAACACAGCTATAGCAAGAAAAGGAACAGTTGCTTGCAGAGAAACTCGAAGTAAAGGAAATGGTCAACATAGCACTTCGCTCTATGACAATCATAGAAGTAAAGACCGAAGATCGAGTTGCACAACAAGTAGCACAACTTGAAGAAGTGATCCAACAGCTACAACAACGCGTCACAGACTTGGAACTAGGCGCAGTACCTGAGACCCCACAAGATGTAAGAGACAAAAGGGAAGAAACCGCCAGGAGTGCAGTTGAAAGTCTCAGGGCTCTTACCTTGGAATGTAATCACCTCACTAATCGCAGTGCCCAGACCTATGAATAACTTAAGGAGAACCCGAAATTGAAGGCATTGGAATCGCAACTCCAAGAGGTGAAGTATCAAGCCGAAAAGATACCGGTGTAGCTGAAGTCCCTATTAGTTGTGGAAAGAATGAAGCGCTCCCAAGAGAAACGCACTGCACAACAACAAATCCATACTATCCAGAGTAGAGTTATGGAGGTAACTCAGAAACTCCAACCTGTGCAAGATAAGGCTTATCAATTGTTTACAAAAGTAGAAGGCCAAGGAGAAGAACTAGAGCAGGTTGTCACTATAGCTAAACAACGTCTAGAGGGACCGATCAACAATGCAATCATCCAGGAGTTCACAGAACAGGAGGTTTTGGCACAACAACAAGTCGAGGCAGCTCGAGCCAAGCTCAAGGTGTTCGAAGCAGAACTAGTCAGACTAGAGTGACTCAGGACGAGTCACAGGTGAGTGTTGGGGGCTTGTTGGCCCTTGTCTAAGTTTTGGGATATCCTTGGTCAAGTTTGACCTATTTTGGGACTTCGATAGCTCGTCGAAGGAGGAGCGCAAGACGAAGAAGAGATCGCGAGATGTCGACCCCTTTTTGGGTCCTTTTTTTGGGATTTGGGAATATGTAACATGAATGGGATGTCGGTCCATGGGTTTACCCATGTTTAGGCTTTTTTTGTATGTATAAATAGAAGGCTAGGCAATGTAAGAAGTAGTTGAATAGTGTGCAAGAGTTGTGCAAGTTGGCTAAGTGCTAAGAGTTGGATATGTGTGATCAAGAATTGTAACGCTTAATGCATACTCTATGAGACTTGCAAATCTAAGTGCAAGTCATTGTAAGAGACTGTGAAGGCTTTGTGATGTAACACAAGGAAGGAGGATCTAGCGAGCTGCGCATATCTCTTGTCCTATGCAGAGTAAGAGTTTTGTGGCTCTGTGCATGTGGATGACTGATTGAAGCTAATAAAGAAGAAGAGTTGGTGGATGTAGCCCCAGGGTGGGGGTGAACCACTTAAATACTGTGTTATTCTTCTTTGTGCGATGTTCTGGTGCATTTATGTGTTATTTGCTAAGTGCTTGATATAGATAGATAGATAGATCTGTTTATGATTTGTGCTTATGATGAATCTGTATGTTAGATCTAATATAGGTGAATGTGTTTAGTGCTTGAATCTGCTAGATCTGATCCAGTTCTTTATGCTAAGTGCTTAAATACATTAGATCAGGGTGAATGCTGCGATTCTCTGTTTTCTCTGTGGAGTAGATATTGGTTAACTAAGAACAAACTGATGGTTCTAAGTGATCTATTAAGTATTATAATCATAGATGTGTGTCCTAGCTAAGGTTGCAGACACCTGAGTCCTGCAACCACCCCTGCCTCTACCTCGGGTGAGACTTCATCTGCTTTGCAGGTGTTGCTGAAAGGGTCGGTAGTTAGGGTTTTTTTGGTGCACTGTTGTAGCGTTAAACCCTAGGTCTACCCCTGTGCCAACACCTACGACACTGGCATACAAAGAAATTAAGTATTGTTTAAGTATAGCTTTAAAAGGAAATTGGGTATGCACATGTATTGGCCAATAATGATATCCTGCACACATTGCTTGCTTCCCTCCAATATTGTTTTGTTTGTTGGGCCCAACTAAGTATTGGGAATTAACTAATCTTTTTTTGTTTGTTGGGCCCAACTAACTGAATGGTGCGAGCGACATTCTCACCTTTGGAAGGTGAGCCTCCCTCGTCATAGAATACAAAATACAAAGAACAGATAATGTAAAGGTGAGCCTCCCTCATCATAGAATACAAAGAATATAGAATACAAAATACATAGAAGGTGGGCCTCCCTCTGGATCGAGCGCAATCATCATAGAATACAGAGACTCAACGGATGTCCGTAGAATCAATGGAGACCCTAATTTTGTTAGGAAACTCACTGATATACCCTAACATCTGTTGCAATGATAGGAAAATATAATCTATCTATCACACTCTCTTATCAAAGCTCAAAAAACTATTTGAGAAATGGATATTCCGGTGGTTCATCGAATGGAGAAGCATTTTCACGGTTTTTCCTCCATGAAAACTAAAAACCCTAAGAAAGGGTGACCTGCCAAAACCTAGATTCATTGCTAAACATGGAATAAACCCGGAATGCAACATTATTGATCTATAAAAATGAAACAAGAAATGATAGGAGCTAACCTATAAATGGCCGATCAAAACGAAATCGAACACCCAATGATTTAGGTTCGATTTCATTTTGATCGACCATTTCTTGGTTAGCTTCTATCATTTCTTGTTTCATTTTTATGAACCAATAATGTTGCATTCCATGTTTAGCAATGAATCTGGGTTTTGGCAGGTCACCCTTTATTTAGGGTTTTTAGTTTTCATGGAGAAAAAAATGCGAAAATTCTTCTCCATTCGATGAACCACTAGAATATCCATTTCCTGAATAGCTTCTTAAGCTCTGATAAGAGATTGCAATAGCTAGCTTATATTCTACTATCGTTGCAACGGATGTTAGGGTATATCAGTGAGTTGCCTAACAAAATTAGGGTCTCCATTGAGTCTATGGACATCCGTTGAGTCTCTGTATTCTATGACGACTGCGCTCGATCCAGAGAGAGGCTCACCTTCTATGTATTTTTTATTCTATATTCTCTGTATTCTGTATTCTCTATATTCTACGACGAGGGAGGCTCACCTCTATATTCTCTATATTCTATGTATTATGTATTCTCTATATTCTATGACGAGGGAGGTTGTACGCTGTGTTGTATGTTGTGTTCTCTGTATTCCGTATTCTATGACGAGGGAGACTCACCTTCCAAAGGTGAGAATGTTGCTCACTCCATTTAGTTAGTTGAGCCCAACAAACAAAAAAAGATTAATTAATTTCCAATACTTAGTTGAGCCCAACAAACAAAACAATACTGGAGGGAAGCAAGCAACATGTGCAGGATATCATTATTGGCCAATCTGTGTGCATAATAGATTTCATTTTAAAGATATACTTAAAACGATACTTAATTTCTTTGTGTGCCAGTGTGGTAGGTATGATAAATTCCAGAATGCAGTCAAACAATGAAAATTCTGCATGCCCAAATAGCCAGAAGCATTGTTTGATAAAATCAGCGAGCAATACACCCACAAACCCATATTAATGTGTATGCATTTGTTAGTTTTATGTAATGATTTGGTAAATCGAGTCCAATCGGTATTCGTAAATTCAACATGAAATGATAAATGTGCCCTTTGATTATTGTTTCATAAACAACAATGATAACAATTCCATTATAGAGATGCCCTCACTATTTATTTCAAGCTTCAAGAAATGAAACAATAAAATGAAAGATCATTGGTTGCAGGAAGAAACTATCATGGATTAATTTATAGAAGATAACATGAAATACAATATATAGATAAGCAAATAAACAAGGTAAAATCCAATTCCCATGTGCAGGGAGAAGTGCCGAGATGCGGCCAAACAATCCAACGTCAAAGTTGAAGTATGACCCCATTAGCAGTGTTTTCTTGGAATATATGTAATTTTTTTCAAAAAAACAGAGGCTTTTTGGGGTTGGTCGTCACTTTGTATTATCCATGTTGATATTCCTCCAATAGGGGCTTGCCCTAGTTAGGATTGTTGGTTGAGTTAAGCATTGGTCTAAGAGTCACCAATCTTGTGCATCATCGCCATCTTGACTCACATGAAAGATTTTATCATAACTTAAATTATGTATACTCACTAAAACGATAATCGCTGCAAGTATAACCATCTTGAACTTATCCATACATCTGGCAATAGTATTTGCAACTAATGCAAGTATGGTTTACACTGGTTGCCAAGGTAAAAACCCTTTGGCTGGCTGCAAGTGTCATCGTAAGATTTTTGTCATATGAACACATCATTTACCAACATGGATGACTATCACCTTTTGTTGGGGATAAAGGGGTGATTAGCAAGTCAAAGCCCTTAGTTGTCTAGTTAGTCATGAAGAGCTTTATTTATAAACGGACCATTCAACCTCATTCTAGATGTATGGGTTTGTGTTTATGTTGTATTTCATGACCCAATTTGGGTTTTATCTCTGGTGTATTATATTCTGCAGACTATCATAAGTGAGCTATTCCATTATAAACTCAAGTTTTTGTTGTTATTTACTCAGGGGTTAATGTCAAGGTTTCTTGTAGTCTTTGGTATGGGGGTGCATTTGGTATGGGTATGGTGTATTTGGGATAGAGCTCCAAAAACAATGCACAAAACTTATGAGTATGTGTGTGGAGTCAATGTTTGTCCACATATCCAAAAAATATTGCTCATGAGGTTGGCTCTAGTTCACTTGGCTCTTCCTTAAAATTTGGACTTCATTAATCCTTCGAAACTGGTCCCAATTCTCTCCTAATTCTCATGATATCTGCTTGGACATTTCATAAATCTTGAAGCTCAACAACCGTCGGATGCAGTCCTTTGAATCGATCATAGCCATTGATATTTTCTTTACCCATCAAAACATTCAACACAGCCTCAACACTAAGCCACCGTTTGATCAGTCTATCGATCTAATATCTAAGATTTTTTTTAGCCGGAATCCAACGATATAAATTTGCACTAATCACTATTTTTTGTTGTTCATAATCCATTTCTGAATACAGAAATGGATTCAGCCTGTTGAAAAACTCCGGGGACACTCGGATTTTACAGAAATAATCGCTTAAATCTACGAATCTAACAATTTCTCGATGGATAACGAGCAAATATCCTCGGAAAAAAATCTTCATTTCGTAGAATCTTTAGCCTACCGACATTATAGTGAAGCGAGGCAGAGCCAAAGAAGTTAGCATTAGCATGAGTAGTAAGGAGAGTAATCATGGTAGAAGCTTTGTTAATATCAAATGGCTTCCACCCTCGCTCGCTGAATCCAAATACATCAGAGGAATAAGGGATCGATTATTACCTGACCCTCATGTTAAGTGGCGCTCGTATTAGATGATTTTCGTCAGATTGTTGTGTTCATGCAAGATGGCGTCCATGTCATTACTCCATTTTCATGGACATTGCAAGACGGCTTGGATGTGGAGTGGGAGCGGTTGTAATTGGAATGAGAGGAGTGGGGAAGAATCTCGTGGCCAAATCTCATAAGAAAAGAGATAAATCTACTGCTATGGAACGGACTGCGGTGATAGCTGATCACACCAGTGGGGGCGCTGGTACAAGGCCCACTAGATGCTTGCTGCCTACCACCGACTGCAACGTTTCCCAGGCCGGTTCTTCAAGAGAGGACGTTGCCATGTGACTGGAAATCAGATGAAAGATCTGAGATGATACAATCTTTCTACTTGGATATTGATTTCCATCTATAGAGAAAAGATCAAGGCAACACGCTGAGGGTAGGTGTACTCTTTTGGGAGAGAGGGTGGAGACCCTGAATCCTTTCAGAATTAATTGTTGTGAGGGGCAATATATAGGCCGTCATAGGCGAAGGTTAAAAAGGTATATTGTACGAGGTTTTATGTTTTTAATTTTTTGGGTAAATTATTGTTGAAATCTGGTTACGGTTATGTAATTGTTGGTTATGTTATCAGGGTTGGGGCGAGAATCAACATAAAAGTGCATGGAGAACATGAAGCCTTGAAAGTAGTACAGAATAGGAAAGAATTAATGGTTGTTTTATTTACTTGGATTAGAGTCAGAAATCCATGGGTCACTTCTTTTTATTTTGAAGATGGTATCTTCTCCTCATTTTGAGGATGGTATCCTGGGTAAACTAAATTTTGTAAAAAGTTGAGGCTTTTTGGATAGCTTACTCATTTGATAACATGTATGTATCCACAGTAGGTAATCAACAAAGCATACCTGTTCAACGTTGTCCATCCCTGTGCCAAAAAATCTTCCATTACAACTTGTCATATCCTTTGCCATCTCAAATAAAGTGTGCTACCCTGAAATATTGTTCATTAGGTACGAAAGTTTAAACTGGTATGTAATTGCAAGAATCTTTGTTTATAGATTTTAAAAATCCTGTTAGCTGGGTATTCAAACTAACATACCGGGTG
>JASDQU010108122.1:0-20788 GCA_032191745.1 Picea mariana
AAAAAAAAAAATGGGGCACTGCCCCGAACGTTGCACGTAACCAGGGGGGGCATACCTTCCCCCCCCTGGGACCCCCCTAGGAAAGTGCCCGACACACACAGAACATACAGAGCACTGGTACGAGGGATCATTAGAAGGAGTTGTCATATCTGATGCGCCCACACACACACATGCAAAGAATATAACACATACCCAACAGTGTGACCACTTAAGAATTAGACCATCATGTGCCATGAATAACGTTTATGTATGGCGAGACATGTTTATAATTTATTCTTGCATCCACTAAATTGATGAGTGATTGATTGAGTAGATAGAATTTGTTGTGCACAATGAAAATATAATGTAATGAATGATTGTTATAGATATTAGACCTCTTGCGCGCACTGAAAAATATACTGTAATGTACGATTTCTTAGATATTAGACTTCTTGTGCGCAATGAAAATATGATGTAAAGAATGATTTTTTATATATTATACTTCTTGCGCAAATCAAATTTAATGTGAAAAATGATTTCATTTATGTTAATGGTTAAGTGGATAGATTTTGTGGCTCTATGGACTAATTTTGATGCATAATTGTTTATGCTTTTGATTACTTGCGTGTATTGCAATAATGGTAATGCATGGTTAGTTTAGTAATAAAATTTACTTGCATGCCTTAATTTAAGTGGGTGTGTGATTGCTCCGTAATTATTCTCTTCCACCTTTGAAATTAATGTTGATCACTCTTCCCGGATGCAGGGCCACATAGTGGAAGGAGGCCATGCTTCCCTCCCATGAATTCTGCCATAAATATGGCCAACAGTCGTCCCTCACCTCAATATTGAATGGAGGGAGACCTTAATTACTTGCAGAGGAAGGGAGGACAACTCCCTCACGTCAATTTAATGGTGATCTTGTGGATTAATGGTAGGAGGCGGTTGAGTACAATAGTCATGTCCTCCCCTTCGATATCTCTCTCTCTTAGCTTTGGACTGTACTGTTTCTCCTTTGAGCTCTGTCATCTTTCTCATTCTGAGAATTGGGTTATTTCACAATGGGTTCTCCTAGATGTAATTCAATGGATTCTTTGCCCTCTAGCTCAACCATGCCAAAAGAGAGAGGAAAGATGATATGAGGACCTTCCTAGTACAGTTATGCTTCCCCGCTGAGACACCTGTAGAATCTGGAATGAGCCTTGTCCATTGCTAGGACTCAGTGCACTGCGAGGCCACAAAATCCACCAATGTCCTACATCGATGAGGAATTCCTGGAGGAACCTATCTGGGTTCCACCGAAATCCATCCTCTATACGGTCTTGGACGATTACTTGTACCCTAGTACCAGCAAAGATGATACAGATACTCAAGATGCCATGGAAGGAGTCACATGCAATGTTCAGGAGGAAATCCTCCACATGGCTCGAGGCACTTACATCCAGGGTAACATCAGTGAAGAGGACATAGGAGCTATGGCAGACAAGGATGCTTCCACCAACACTATGCGGGATAATTTCCCCATCTCGGTGCCTCCACTATTGAATGTAATTCCATATTTCAACCCAGCTCCCAACAACCTCTTCAGTCCGAAGCAGCTAGAGATCATTTTTGATCTTAGAAGCTACATGGTGTACCAGTTTCATCGGGACATCCTCATCAACAATCGGATTTATATGTTGCTCGACGCATAATCGAATGCACCATCCAAGCAACAATGCCCGACCTGTGCACAACCCTTCATGCTACAACCCAACGACGAAACTCTCCTTGGAGCTTCGAAAGAAAGCTCCCATGGTGCCAATGACTAGCTTCATGCAGTCATCTGAGCTCCACCAACACAATGATGGTGCTTCCTTCTTGTTATTCTGCACTAGTACTCTACATAATTCCTATCTAGTTTTCTTTTTTTAGAAGTTGTTAGTTTCTTCTAGCTTGCAAGGACAGCTTTGTCAGGACAATCATTCACCATCTACTCTCATTTCCAATTGACAGGGCAAGTGGCGGATGCCTTTCTTGGCCGAAAGTATAATAGGCGACCACTTATTCTGGTTTCCACTAGTTTGACAGAACATGTGGCAGGCCAATGACATGTGTCTATTTTGTACAGTGACAACACAGTAATAGGATTTACCCCTTTTTATTTACAAAAAAAAATGTTGATCACTCTTGTGTCATGAATAAGTTTTTATTTAATCTTGCATCTTGAATTTATGTCGATATGTGATTGATTTAGTAATTAGTTTTCTCTTGCACCATTAATTAAGTTGACATGCAATTTTTCTATAGTTTGTTTACTCTCGCGCACAATGAATATTTAATGTTGATGAATGATCATTAGAAATTGATATTACGTGCACCATGACTTAAATGTTGATGGATGATTGATAAAGATGATGATTACCCTTGCATCATGATTAATGGATGATTAGGATTGAATGATTGATGTAGTGGATGTGGACATGATTTTTAGTGGGATGTATACACCTCCTTGTTCCTCAGAACAATCGCTAGCCCCGATACCTTAAATGGTCAAAATCAATTGGATCCTGGGCTTGAGCATTGCTTATGTGTCCTGGAGGTCCTAACCTTGCAAGGTAGGTTGGGCGGGTAGTCATCTAATATTCATTATATGGTTGATCATTGTTTATAAATTGTTTCAAGATGATTGTGATGTGTTAAGTGACGATGCTATTTATGTTTATGTGTCGCTATCATTTTTTTTATGCGTTGAATGTGTCATTATTGATTTCAATGATGAGTAGCTGGTAATTATTTTACATATGATGTCGTTGATTTTGCATTCTATGATTTATATTTTTGACGTTAAACTCCTAATGAAAATAAATAAATAAATAAAATTACCTTTTATGCTTTGCTTTCCTAGTCATAACAGAGGGGTCGTTACATATGGTATAAGAGCTGGTTCAACCATGCGACTTAGGATCATTACACCTTCCACTGTATAACACTTGATTAATAATTTATCACTAATTAAATTGAATTGTGTCCCTGCAGGTAATCATGGTTAGAGGGCGTCGTGGAGGAAGACGATGTGGTGCTAGGGGAGGAGGCATGACACCTCTAGTAGCATCCAAACCAGAGGGGTCTAACCCCCAAGGAGAAAAAGAAGTCATTGGATAGGAGAATATTGTTGCGGGGGATGTGGTTGGGTTGATGAGGTCCTTTCATAGGATGTTATAGGCCTTGATTAACCATTTGGATAGAGATAAGGGCAAGGCGCCTGTACCCCCTGAGGGTCCACAACACGCCCCAATCGGTACTAGTAACGTTCACAGAGAAATCGATAAGGTCAAGTTCCCTGAGTTCTTGGGTGCCATGGACAGTGCATCCTCCAAGGCATTTTTAGAGAGCATGGAGATGTGCTTCACACTTTGTGACTACACCTCCAACATGAATGTATGCATGATGGTATTTCAGCTGAAGAGGAGCGCTCTTCTATGGTGGAAGACACTTCTTCCACAATTGAACATGGTTGTCGAAGATGTGGCATGGGAACTATTTAAGGAGCCATTTTAGAAGAAGTATTTGTCAAAGGAATTCAGTGAGCGCCAACTCAATGAGTTCAAATCCTTGCGATAGGGTGGTCGTACAGTCACTGAGTATGAGGCATGTTTCATGGAGCAGCTTAGGTATGCTCCACATATGAACACCGATAAGATCAAGGTCAACAAGTTTGTGTTTGTCCCTAACATCAACATTTGTGCGAAGGTGAGGATCCTAATGCCTCAGACGTTGCACAATGTAGTCCAAAAGGCCCTCATAGCTGAGGAAGAGTTTATCAGCGGGGGTCAGAGCAGGACTCTTGCAACACCGACGTGACAAGTGACATCTGGTGCGCAACAACATTAGACACTAGCTAGACATTCATCTGGATATCGAGGTAATCCAAGAGGATCCAAGTTCATGATACCATGACGATCGATGCCTTAGGAACGGACTCCCTATAGAGGAACACAACACCAGCAACAACGCCATCCATAATAGCAACGGTTAGGGCCTGTTCAACAGAACATACCAGGGTTTCAGGCTAGTGGGCCAACAACTTCTACTTCGGAGACCAGGAGTACTTGACCAAAGACCAGATGTTGAACATGTGGAGAGCCACATTACCAGTGTGACTGCCTAGTTGAGATGGTGAGATAAGCCAGGTTATTTGGACACACTATAGTAGGATATTTGGGCAAGGCCCACCAGATTCATGCAGTGGTGAATAACCACTAGGCCGAGCACCAATTGTTGACTAGACCTTTAATATTTTGATAGATCTGGGTGCTACATAGATCTCTATTTCTAGTGTAGTGCTAAAAATAATTAAGGTAAGGGAATTCAAACAGGACGAGTTTAGCTACATGGAAATGGCTCCGGGAGCCAAGCAGAAGGTTGGAGGAAAAGTTACAGACTGTAGCCTCAACCTGAGAGATTTTGTAACAAAGGCCAACCTGTATGTCGCGATATTAGGATCTTATGACATGGTGATTGGTATGGACTGGTTGGAATTGCATGATTCAATACTCAACTGTAAGACGAAACAATTGATTTTGACCGATGATGAGGGACATATACGAGTGATTGTAGGAAGAAACCAGGGATGTGATGTGCTAAGCGACGACGCTATTTATGTTTATGTGTCACTATCCTTTTGTTGATGCGTTGAATGTGCCATTATTGATTTCAATGATGAGTATGTGCTAATGCTTTTACTTATTATGTCGTTTATTTCACGTTCTATGATTTATATTGTTGACGTTAAATTCCTAATGAAAAAAAAAAATTGCCTTTTATGCTTCACTTTCCTAGTCATAACAGAGGGGTCGTTACACATATCATTTAAAATCAATTTTAAAACTTGTTTCTAATAGATATATCCTTAAGAACCCACTTTAATGTGTCTTTGTAATCACTCCATTCATACATCAAATGAATAATTTATCTACAAAATATTGTCAAGTAGTACAGGCTGGCCACCACTCACCAACAAGTAAAAAAAATAAAATTCCTTGTTTATATTTCTTTGGATTTGTTTATATGCATTGTTCATAATTTTTTTACATATTTCCTAGAACAAAAAATACCTATCACCTTTCTTTCTCCCTCATCTCACATTTTATCACAGGAAAGTATTAAGTTTTTGCCGGTACCAGAAGGATTCACAAGGTCAATGCCAATTTATGAACATGTGATTTTGAAGATATATGAATGAAGATATGACATCTAGAAATTTACACCAATAAATTGATATTGAATATTGAGGATTGAAGCCATGTTCAAAGCTCAAGATCCTTGGATCTTGCTATGGAAATATTCTAGTTGTTGGACAACAACACTAAAATTTTTCAAATGGATTGATACCACAAAAAATTAAGAAATGATCTTCAGAACAAATGAAAAGTAGTTTCAAAGAGAAATCTAATTCCATTTCCACATCCACAATTCCATTTCTACCTTTCTATTTTTCCATGGTATACCCATGCATTTCCTTCCTAGCTAAAAAATGCATGCATGTTGAAGTCAATATTATTTCCTTTGTTTACATGGTCAATCATAAAGAAAAATATTTTTCATGACACTAATACTATGCCATCGTAAATTCATCCTACTTTCCTTCACAAAATTCCAATATCTTCCTTCTCCATCCACTTCTAACCCATGCAATAATGTCCCTTAACTCATTTAAAATGTAGAGTTACCCCACTATCCTATTCCTTTCCTCAAATTAAATTTGACGGTGAAAACATGTCTTAGGCACCATCAGGCCTTGGAGTGCTTGAAAACCATCTTAATTGAAGGCATTCCTTAGGAATAATAATTCATTATTTTAAAAACCCTCTGGGTGTAGTCAGATGGACCTTGTTTGAAAACGACCTTGTTGGAATATAAGGTTTGTAAATAAAAAGCAATGATTATTTCCAAGTTCAGTTTCCTTTTGTACAAATATTTCTAGGGATTTTTCCTCCATCAAAAGGTTGTAGCTCCATATCTCAGTTTAAAATTCATCATGATACAAGTTCCAAGTTCCACATTGTTATTTCTAGCAATTGCTTTACATCATTGTAGACCATCTCAAATATTCTGCCTCTCAGAATGATGTTGTATATATCATGGACCTCGCAGGTAGCTGTAGGTATGTTTCTTATTTCTAGTATTTAATCACATATTCATTGAATTCTAGTTCTTGTGTGGAAGGACTTACCTCCTAAAATTGTTCCCCTTTGCTACAACATGAGATCTCACCCTTTTTAGTGGCTTTAACATGAGTATAAATAAAGAGAGTTGTTTTATGTGTATACCCCTTCACGGGTTTGTTGGAGTTCATATCATCTCATCAACATATATTTTTATTAATTATCAACACTGTTGAGGTCTTGGCTCTCTTATATCAAAAATACATCGTATATTGTTATAAGGGTCTTGTTCATAAAGCAATTTGTGGATTTGAATTTAATATTTGTTATTTTAGTTACAAAGAAACTTTATGTATAAAAATAAGAGTTCCTTCTTTATTCTAAGTGGGGACTCTTGGAGCAATGTCCAAGTTATCATGGAATGAAAACATAGTTTCATAAGATTTTGGTTTAATATATATTTTGGTTTTAAATTCTATAATGTAGTTTAGTTTACAATAATTAAATTAATTTAGTTATGATATAGATTATCATTGGTGTTCTATTCTATAGAGTATGAGTTTGCTACATAAGAATAGAGAATTGATTAATATAGATTGTCTTTTATTTATTTTCCACAAATGTGTTTTCTCTTTGCAAATTCATTTTATATTATATTTAAAATTATTCAATTATATATCGAGAATAATCATAATGGAATTTTGTTACATGACAATATAATCCATATGATTTATAACTTAACTGTGACTTGAAGATTTACATTACAAATTTTAGTAAATTATTATTCAAAAAAAAGAAATTAGATTAATTTACATGCAATTGATTCATTTTTTTTTCTTAAATTCGTATGCCAAATACATCAAATGGAGTAGTGTTCCAAGAAGGTTCAATTTTTTTTTCTTAAATTCATATGCCAAATACATCAAATGGAGCAGTGTTCCAAGAAGGTTCAAATTCTGAGGATTGAATAACTGAATGCATCCTGTTATTTCAACATTTGTAGATAAAGTAGGAAATAAATTAACGGTGTGTTTTATTTTTGTGTTGTCATTTCAATTCATAGGTCAAAGATGCAATTTCTATTTCTTAGAAACATACTAAATAAACTAGTGCAAGCTAGGAAATTATAAACCTACACATACAATGCACAACATCTCACAAGTTTACAAACTTCAGATTGATAATTAATTTAGGCCTACAAAGATGATATATAATTTGACTGTCATCGTGAACAAGTCAATGGAATGTAGAAATAATGACAACAATATAATGGCAATTCAGTGAAATTCCTCTAATTAAATTTTATTATAACGTAACTCTAAAAATATGAAGGAAATTACCAAGAATATGTCTTGTATTTCTAGTGATAATAACAATATGGTTAATTCCTACATAAAAAATTTTAACCTAGAAAAAATATGAAGGAAATTACCAAGAATATGTCTTGTATTTCTAGTGATAATAACAATATGGTTAATTCCTACATAAAAAAATTTAACCTATCAAGGATAAATTGGTATCCCATAGTAATTCTTCTACCACAAGATCTAAGAAGCACCGAAAGTTTGTTTTTAACCCTTCAAGATTTCACATTGATGATAACACCCAAAGTATATTAGAGATGCATCTTAATTTTTCTATTATGCCTCACAAAGTTCCTATTGAGGATATCTTATGAAACATTAACTATGGTATTAAAGGGATTTATAATAATACTCAGGAATATATTAAGAAATATTTCTCAATCATACTTCATAAAGAAAAAAAACTCCATACTTCATAAAGAAAAAAAACTCCAAAGAAAAACATTAGTAAATAAGAATGCATGGCTCTAAAATCCATTAACAACAAGGACATTGTTGTTTTAAAAGATAAAAAATGCGGAGCCATAGTCATCATGAATAATCAATTATATCAATAAGATGTTAAGATGTTGGATCACCTTAACAATAGTGGGAGTTATAAGAATATTAATAAAAAATCCCTTTACAATAGTGGGAGTTATAAGAACCTTAATAAAGAATCCCTGACAAAGATTTCCAAGGAAGTCTCCAAGTCCATCAACTTGAGCAATGAATGTGAAAATAAAAAATTAATTGAAAATTTCTCATCCACCCAAAAAATCCACGGCCTTCCCCATATTCATAAGGGCTTCCCCTTAAGCCTATTTTCAACACCATTAGTGGGCCCACCTATCATTTGACTAAACACTTGGTTCTTAAACTGGAGCCTTTATTTCATAATACTAGTTCATATGTTAAAGACTCCACCTTTTTTTTGTCAATAAAATCAAGGATATCAAATTAGATCGAAATGAAATCCTACTCTTTTTTTTTTAATGTAGTTTCTCTCGCTACAAAAATTCCTATTGATGGTTCTATGTGGTTTATCGATAAGATCACTGAACGAGATACTGTGAAGTTGGGTGAGATTTTTCTAATATCTATACTTTTTTACTTCCAAGGAAAAATTTATGAATAGACCTATGCTGTAGCTATGGGTTTACCCCTCTCCCATTGTAGCCAAATTATTTATGGAATGTATTGAAATTAAAGTTTATGGTTTTTTCCATATTCAACTTAGGATTTGGATTAGATTCACAGATGATACATGTATCATTTGGGCTTATGGTTATGGAAAGTTGCAGATATTTAAGAAACACCTTAATGGTCAATATGAATACTTCAAATTGACCATGGAGGTTTATATAGATGGTATCATTTCCTTTCTATATGTAGTTGTGACTAGAAAATAAGATGGGTTCATGGCACACCAAGTGTATAGAAAAGAGACCCAAATGGAAAAATATCTTCATGTTGAATCCCACCACCATCCATCCTAGAAAGTTAGAATTCTCAACACTCTAGTTACTAGATCCTTGAGAAAATCTGACAAATATCGTTTAGAAGCTGAGAAAACCCATCACTTTGAATTTTTCAACGATAATGGCTATTAGAAGCATTAATGGATTAAGACATTTCAGAAAGTTGGTAGATGACTCAGATAAAACAAGCACATTAATAATGAACTTTCCAAAGTTTTCCTTCCCTACATACAAGGGACTATAGACAAGGTTTCCCAAATTTTAAGGAAGAATAACATTTTGGCCACTTTCAAACCCATTACCACTAATTGAATATCCATAAATTTTGTCAAAGACCTTAGTGAAATCACTAATCATAAAGGATTATACATGATTTCTTGATAGTGTGGTAAACCATACATCGATGAAATTGGGCATTTCATTATGATCAATATTTAGGAGCATTACACCGATATTAATTACAATGACACTCATTTCTGTACTTTGGTATAACATTCTAACAAGACTAAGAATCCCATTTTCATATAAGCAATAGTGTTCTTGCCAAAGTGAATCACAACCATTATATAAAATTTAGGGAAGTAATTGAAATAAAATTTTTAGGGAAGTGATTCAAACAAAAAAAATATCCTAATAATCTCAATAGACATTATGGTTGGAAGATTAGTGAGAACTAGATCCCTCCTATTGACATCAAAGTATGTTTAATATAACGACTCCTTTCTTCTAATTTTTGTTTTCTTTCTTCTTAATTTTCATTTGGCATCTTTCTTTTAATTTTTGTTTTCCTTCTCCTTAATTTTAGTTTGGCATTTTTCTCTTTTCTCTTTTATATTGATATTTTATATTTTCCTTTTTTCTTTCTCATTTTTTATTTTTTTTTATTTTTTTTTATTTTTTACTTTTTTCTCGTTAATTTTCATTTTATTCATTTTTAATTTGCCTTTCTTCTATATTTCTCTTTGTAATTCCATTTAATTTGTTTTATGTATTTTGTTTTTAAATTTTATTCATTTTTAATTTGCCTTTCTTCTATATTTCTCTTTGTAATTCCATTTAATTTGTTTTATGTATTTTGTTTTTAAATTTTTTGTTTTATGTATTTTGTTTTTAAATTTTATTTGGTATTCTTTACTGTGTGAATGATTTTATTAATATATATTTTTTGTTTTTATCTCATAACATATTTGTTATATGGTGTAGTAATTATTATTATTTTTCATTGAGCTTTGTTTAACCTCTCCATTATCTTGATTATTTTAGTCTTTCTATTTAGCTTTCTTCTCTTATTAGTCCCTACCTGAGGGGCTATAGCAATTGCCTATTTATTTTAAGTGGACTTAAAATTTTGTTTCATTTACAATGTTTAACGGTATATTTTTGTTTTAATTAAAATAAATTGAAAAAACATATGTATTTATGTGAAAAACTTTAAGGTCTTATTGACTAACTGGTGGAGTGGATTAATAAATTTTCATCGTGGCCTGGATTATTTGACTAGTTTTATATCGAATTTGAATGATTTGACCGGTTTATTAAATATGGCATTGATGAATGTGGGAAGATGCTTTAGATTTCTTATCAGATTTCGAAAAAAAAATTATGTCAGTATCAAAGTTAATAGATCTCCATGTTAAATTGGATATGGTCATTATTTTTTGCTACATGGTTAGATGTTGTATTTTATCAATGTTGTATCTGACAAGTATTGCATCTCTGGTCGATTAGGGGAGGGGCAGTGGCAGACTTCATCTATCAGGTTCATCCTTTTCTGGGTTTTGTTTTATGTTGGCACTCTTTATTCCTTACTTGCAGGTAGTACAGATGTTGAATGTATTGTAATGTTATTGAATATTAATGCAAAATGCGGGGAAAGGTGTTCATATCGGTGTTCGGCCTTTTCTCACAAGAAGCCATGCATGTTCTTCTGTCAAAAATGATGCGCAAAGTGTCTGTGTGTTCCTCCCGGGACGTATGGAAATAAACAAGTATGCCTTTGCTGCAACAACTGGAAGACTCAACAAGGCGGCCCCAAGTGCCCTTTATTAGTTGAATCCATTATTCTTATATTCTCTATATGTTTTGAATTATAACAGTGTTGCTTCATGTTATAGATGAGCGACCAATGCTTCTCTGACATATATGGCTATGGCTATAGATAAGTAGATCTGTTATTAGTGACCGAGTTCTTCTGTGTGAGAGATCCTAAAATTTATCTCTCCCGGAAGGAAGCTAAGAAACGGTGAGAGTATTTGTACTCCCATGTTTATGTAATTCCTGCATGTGTTGAACTGTAGCGTTGTCTATGAGCTGATCTTTTGGAATTACTCAATTGAGGTTTAATCGATGTGTTTTGGCTAAGATATCAACACAAGTATTTATGTTTAATATCGCTAAGATATAAAATATGTATTTTGGTGTTTCTTAAGACTCTGTAAGCTGTCAATTATGTGATGTGCAATTGATAGTGATGGCATCCTCCAGGCACGCATGAGACATGCATACCAGGAGAATAAAAAATAGGCTTTTCTTAATATCCGATCTTGTCTGTAGCTACATAACGATTATCTGAATCGAAGCCGTAAAGGGCACTGCGTTTATGATCATGCTGTTTATTCAAGGATACGGTTCGGATTGTTGTTAGGATATTGCAAGCTCTGGTTTTTTTAAGTTGTATAGCTATGTGTAGGATGTACAAATCACGTCATATTCACAATTTACTTCATCTTTAGATTATTGTTAGGATATTGAAAGTTGAGGGTTTTTAAGTTGTATAGCTATGTACAGGCTGTACAAATCACGCCATATTCACAATTCATTTCATCTCTGTGTATTCTCAGGCATTTCATCTGCACAATTTTCTTCCATTGTTTGATACTATTCATAGAATTTATAGTCTTCAAAAACTAATCCTCAAATGTAGAGAAATTCTCATAGAATTTATAGACGTTAATCTGGTTAATTTGAAGCAAGACGAAGATGGCAGTGGCTTCATTAAATGGTGAGTTCTTTGTGTCTCTCTCTTTAAATTTGTTCTCATGTATTTTCCAGGGTTTTATTGGAAACAAGCATGTTCCCGTGGCACTTTCTGATATGCACGATTGCAAACTTGAAGATAAGATCTGGTCTAACTTTGGTGAGAAAAATTTATGTTTCTTTCAGCAGGGTTGGATCATTGGATCGTTGGAGCTAATTGTTCGGAAAGGTTTGCATGACATTGCTAAGTTGTATGACGATTTAATTGAAGAATTGCTATTGAAACTGCAATTGTGTTTCCCATCTTTAAACATTCTTATTACACAATTGCAGTGGCATGATGACAATTTTTGGTTACTTGACTATGGGTTTCTTCTTGATTTTGAGTTTAAGAAGTGACTTGTGATTGAAATGCTCAAACTCACGTAATCACATGAGACTCAATATATATAAAGTCTCCGTATTGTCATTTCCCCGGTAAAGAATATATGGGGAGCATTTTTGGTAGTTGCACCTACTTCTATGTTGAATAATTGGGTTGATGAAATAAGAAATTCCTACCCTGATTTGAATATTATCTCTTATTGGGGTGGACTTCAAGAACGTATTTACGTTGAAAGGTGTACACCTATTGACAATGGGCACATTTAATAGGTTTTTAGTGTTTAATCAGTTTTGTATGGACAAGATTAAATATTGATGGAATATTCTTAGTCGTCCCAATAAATCAATGGTTGTGATTTCAACCACTAACTTCCTCACTATTATAAAGGCATCCGTTTACATGTTTATTTTTTTACTTTTACTTGATCACATTTAAAATTTACTATGGTGGCTAGTTGATTACCACTTCTGAGTGATTAACAAAGATTAAGGTTTTGTTACAGAGTGGAGATATGTGAATCCACTTTTCATTTTCTAGACCAGCCGAAACCTTTAGGCGTTCACCAGCCATGAGTTTGTGGCTGTGCTAGTATAATATATTTCAAAAAAAGATAAACCCTAAGCAGCTTGCTTCTGTGTTTTCCTTCCTTTGCAGGGAAGTAAGTTGCCACATACTCATTACAAGTTACCAGCTAGTAGTAAATGATGAGAAGTTCCTCATGCAAGTTAAATGGCAGTATATGATTTTAGATGAAGCTCAAGCCATTAAAAGTGCATATAGTTAATTTAAATCTAGTTTCTTGATTTCACTCTTGGTTTGAACTATCATTTGGTATGAGATTCTTGAGCAATATGAAGTCCTTTGATGTGTTACATATATGTGCACTTCCATTTCAAAAAGATAATTAGGATTTTGAAGCATTTCAATTTTCCCTTTTAAGCTTTGAGCTATTTGTATTTTCACAGTTTGTATTTTCACATTTTATTATGCCAACATTATTTGATAGTAATGATAAATTTGATGAATGGTTCTCAAAAGGGTATAGCCTTATTCATTAATCTTGTTTATTTTTATTTTTTTGCATTTATGTGACCAAATCGCCATTACTATGACAACGATCAAAAAAGCATTTTAATGCTTTAAGAAATGATTGTTTTTGCATAGACTTAGTTGTCTACCTACTTAGATTGGTTGTGTGTCACATATTCATCTTATCTCTCTCACTAATACTACATGACAGTTTGGCAAGAACTAAGTTATCATGCAATATTTGTTTTTATACTTTTGTTTTATACTTTTAATTTCATCTATTTATTCCTTTTAAATGTGCAGATTTCCTTTGTATATATTTATATATAATCTCTTTTTCATCCTATCATTAAAATTTATTTATTATTTTCTTTCTCCTCCGACAATGATTTCGTTTATTTTTATCCTTATTTATAAATTAAATATCAAAAATTCTAATAATTAACTTATGGGAAAAATATATTTATTTATTAATTCTTATCCTAATCTTACATGAGTTGTATCTGGCCTATCATTTTTCAATTTTCCTTTGATAAATCATTTACGTTGCTTCTTATCCTTTTCTTTATTTCTAAATTCCTTTTAACTGCAAATATTCCATTTAGGATTTATAATTTATACATATTTATATTCCAAGTCTAATCTTTAATCATTTTAATTCTACTTGTTTATTACGACTAGATTTCCTTTACCTATAAATATTCCTTTTTGATCAATAATTTATTACTTTTGATTAATAATTTATACATATTTATATTACAGGTCTAATCTTTAATCATTTTTATCTTGTTTTGTTTTCAATTTCTTTGTTCTTATCTTTATTATTATTCTACTCCTTTATTATGACACCTTTTATTATAATATTTTTTAAATATCATATTAAAAAAGAATATTATAATTTTTTAAAAATATTATATAAAAAATCTTATTCATTGATATATCTACCATTTATCTTATTTTCAGTATTTTAATATTAATTATCTTTTGCCTTAATCATTGAACAAGATATTAAGTTATAAAACTTTTCTCGTTTTTTTAAGTAAGGAATTATCCTATTATATATACGACAAGATATTAAGTTATCCACCTTTTCTTGTTTTTTTAAGGAAGGAAATATTGCATTATATATGGACAAGATGTACCAAAAGAACAGAGCTAATCTGACCTTAAAATACCATGATAGTCTTTGGGAAACAAAAGGACTTGTCCATAGGGGAAACCAGACCAATATATTGATCATAAGTTTTTTGATAAACTATTTAAGATTTGTCTGAACAAAATTGAACTTCTTCCTAACAGTGACAAACTTGTAAACATCTATAAATCAAGGAAAAACATGAAAACTAAAATCTAAGTAACTTTCATCAATCCTCATGAGGAACTTGTGGATGAGTGGTAATTAGGACATTCCTCTGAGCAACAACAATGGAAGTATCTAGGCCCAAGTAGTGACGCTCCTAGGGAATGAAGGAACCACCTAACCGGTTAACCACCCATGAGAGAATATCGACCATGTAAGCATTATGAATTTCTAGAGCCTCCATATGTCCTTTTAACTTCCTGAAGTCATCATCCTTGGGAGACAAGCCCAAAGAAACCATAGATTTTGTGTGTCAATATAGCTCTATTTTGGGAAAGAATATTGAATTTCGAGTTCTGGTGCAACCTATATCCAAAACCATATATCTTACTTCCTTTAAATTCACGAATGAGCTGTAATTCCTCCTCTAAACCTTTCATGGTAGCCAAGGTTTTTTCGGGGATAGTATTAGAGTAAGACGCTATCCTACTTCCTTGGAATATTTATCCGCTCGATATTGAGTGACATCATGATGACTAGGGATATACCTCGAGGTACCATGACTAAAATGGTAAACATAGGGAGATACCAAAATAGGTCAACAAATAAATAGTAGGAGAGACATTGCAAACCCAATCAATAGAATGTGAGGCAAGATCTCGAGCTACCGCCATCAACTTTGCATTTCCCATTTAAACCTTATAATCTTTCTTCATCCATGTCCTCTTAAAATTGGGAATCATATCCCAAACATAGGTTTCCTTCAATATTGTCCACATAAGTGCCAATTTTGGTTATAGGTACAGAGTCATTATTGATGTCTTCATTGGAACAGGTGGCTCTAACCCTTCTACCTTCATGTTTGCCATCGATATGATCACTCTCGTTATGTCTGAACACCTTGAGGGGATCGCTTTTCTATTGAGATATGACATAATCATGTTGGAGGCGATTTTCATTTGTAATGAGAGTGTCAGGAGAAGTAATTCCAGGATAAGTACCCCACATTGTAATGCCACTCTGTTATGACAACAAGCGATGTACAAAATCTAGATACATTTTTTTTTTGCATTAGTAAAATAAAACGTCACCACATAATGACTAGCAACGACACCAACACATCATCCAGATTATTAATGAAACACAATCAACGCATTAACATAATTAGTAGTGGAACATAATCAATGCATTAACATAATTAGTAACGATACATAAGAAACACATCATCGTATTAAATAACGACACGTAATCAACACGTATCATAAAAATAGCGACGCAAAATCAACACATCATGGACAACCAAAAACATCATCACTTGTATTCAATCAACTCATCACATAAGGATAACATAAAGAAACTACCCACCCAACCTATTCTGCAAGGTTAGGACCTCCAAGACACATAAGAAACACTCAAGTCCAGGATTCATCTGATTGATTTTGACCATTTAAGGTCTCAGGACTGGAGATTGTTTTGAGGAACAAGGAAGTGTCTACATACCACTAATCCAATCAAGCCGAAATTCAACTAGATCAATCAATCAATCTTAAGAATACATTAATCTTGGTGCGACATGAAATCTACTACCTAAACATACATTGATTTAATGGACGCAAATTCCACCTAAGAAACATTCTAACAATGGTCCAACTACAAACGGCACATACCATTATAAATGACACAATTACCATCTGCGAAACATTCCACCAATGGTCCAACTATAATAACATATATCAAATAATTCACATCATTCCATCTATAAAGCATTCCAACAATGGTCCAACTATGATAACATATATCAATTAATCGACTCAATTTATTCCTATGAAACATTCCCGCAATATTCCATCTACAAATTACATATATCAATTAAAGATACACAATTACCACCTATGGAACATTCCAACATAAACCACAATTCATGACTAAATATATCAAATACATGTATCCCTTAATTTTCAAGGCGTAATAGAATAATCTACTATACTCGGTCAATTTTTCATGTAAAGCTAAGAACAATTGAGTGAGAGGACAATACATACAATTAATAAGAACCACAAGAGCGTGAGTGCAATCTCAGTGTCACATAGAGACCTAATTATAATGATCATTAATAACTTGTCAACTCAGTTTTATTCAAGGTCAACATCCCTTATCAAGTGATGTAACTTCTATAATAAGTACGACCCTTAAATAACTCAACTATATGTATTAACAATGTGATATACCTTAGTTAATAATATATAAGGATTCAATTCTATCTTACCAATGGTAAGAATTCATGAAAGAGTAATCTCAATTAAACAATATAAGAGAAAATATCCTAAATTAAAATCCAATTTAAATTGAGCGAATGCCCAATCTATTTTAAACCACATATAAGAACTCAATTATTATCCTAGAATCATTGGTAAGAATTCATGAAAGAGTAATCTCAATTAAACAATATAAGAGAAAATATCCTAAATTAAAATCCAATTTAAATTGAGCGAATGCCCAATCTATTTTAAACCACATATAAGAACTCAATTATTATCCTAGAATTCCCATTTAGATTTAAGGGAAAAACAAATCTTATTTAAAAGAATAAATGAAAACTCAAGGCTACCTTGCTTGCATAACCAAATTAACCAAAGGAAAAACAATATATAGAATACCTTAAGAAATCTCACCCTCCTTCATATCTATAAATAAATACTATAGGGTGTCCACTTCATAGCCATAATAAATCAAGATTAATATGTTCCCTTAATTAGCTACTTTAAAAAACTTACACAAGGTCTAAAAGTTTTCTACTCCAGTAAGCAGTTTGTAAATGCATCGTGCTAAGTTCTTTCTTCTCTGAGGTAAGATACGGTAAGAAATTCAATCATAATAATAATAGATGAGCTATCAGAGCGCTATCTTGGGTATCCATACATATCAATGATAATTCAAGGAATTTCAAGTCCTAATATTTATAATTAAGAGCTCAAGAGGAATGGAAATCCATTTAAGATCTAAACGTGAATCATAACCCTTGAGCACCACCTCGGCGTAATCCTATCTTAAGTTAAACATTATACTAAAATATTTCATAACAGTGCATAGAACATGCCTTCGAGTTATTTTTCCTTGTGATAACATAAAAGGAAATAAATTCGCCAACCTAAAAACTGAAGTACCCAGCTCCTACGGTGTATCCACAAGGTAGGCATAGGGTCCTGGATACTCATGCGTGCTTCATCATTTCTAGGAATAAACACCAAGTATTATAGATTTAATATAATAGGTGCGCCATTCAAGAAGTTGAGAAGGATCGGTCTTGGCAAGGGTTTCACATTTAGGAGTAATGAACATGGCGCCACAAGCACCCCAAGAAGATAGTTTTTCCTCTTCTTTTTCAAGGGAATACGCCAAACTCAATCTATAATAATACATCATTCCTTCCGTCATACAAACATAAACCAATCCACTGCAATTAAAATCATTGGTAACGACCAAGAAATTTTCCTCCTATACAATGTTTATCCTAGCAGCCATTATTCATTTTTAAGAAATTGAAATGAAAAACATATAAATTTAACCTTCCAGAGAATGAAAACCATCAAGGCCAATTGAAAATTCGATATCAACATTTGTGTACAGTGACAACAATTTCTAAACAATTTAGACAAGTAATATTATTACAATATTCAATCTAAAATAAAATACTGTAACCAATGGAAAAGAAATCGAATACGTTCTTCCGCGATGACGCTCCTCCAGACCTTTCGTCTGTTAATCATAGATACTTCAGCTGTACCTCCCATCCAACACAAGGGGTACTCTTCTTCCCCTTTGGCCCCCTGAGCCGCAAAGGGGCCACACACACACACAACCAAAAATCCTCTAGCTCGCAATTTTCCTCACAAGGTAGAGCCACTACTCTCTCTCAAGCTAGGTATCCCATCTCTCACAAGTAAAACTAGTCAAAAATTTTGCAGCATAACTTTACCCATAACCAGTGAGATCCTTTTTCCCTCTAGAAAATTTTCTTTACAGGAGTTTCCTTAATGACACATCCCCTCTTGCACAATTAATTCATTTTTTAATTAAATAAATTAGAATTATTTCACCATTACACTTGTCACCCTCTCGCCAAGTTGCACAAGTAATTCCACATTTTATTTTAATTAAAGTCAATTTCCATCACCTTTCTAAAAAGCGATCCTTAAATCACTCTTAGTGTCTCTTTATTCTCCATATTCCCAATTAATGACTGACACCTTACTAAATATGAGTTGAGTTAAAATAAGAGTATTCTTCTAATTATACTAGTGTTAACTAGACTCTAGATACCACTCTATGCATACACATATTCTTTCATGTTTTATTCCTCTCTTATCTAAATTTACAATTTGGTGTTTTCTTGCACACATGTGTATTATATTAATTCTTTAGACTTATTTCATTTTTCTTAATTTCTTAAATTGATTTACCTCATTCCTATTTTGATTTAGTTAATAATTTAGTTTAGTCTCCTTACAAGAACTGAGACTTAGGATTAATTGTTGAATAGGCTTAGAATTTCATTTGGGGATTTAAAATGAACACGTTACCCATTATTATTCATATCCAACAAGGTCTAAAGATTTTCTAGGTTTACCATTATTCTTCAAGGTTTTCTAGGCCACCTAGATTCATTGACTCAAGTTTTATTTACGTGACGTGCCCTCCAAGACGCACTCTATGGTCCAAGGGTGTCACTCGACTTTGACTGGTTTTGGTAGTTTTCCAACCCTTGGAGTCAGCACTTCACTCGGGCGACCTTGTGAGAGACTAAGGGATTCTAAGGAATAAGAACCTCGCCTTATTGTGCATCCCTTAGAATCTTCGTGAGCGATTGTCTTAGTTTTCCCTCACAACATCGTGGACCTCTCGAACTAGGTAATCGTTAAGCTACAATTTGATCCATGGCAGGAGTGCTAGTAGGCTATGTCATTGACTCTGCCACACCTCTCCCTCAATGTCTGGTCTATGTGCATGGCCCTTCTACTGCTTATGTGAGTCACATTAGCAAGCATCGTCCTCCTACATCTATTGAAAAAAAACTCTTAATGATCCATATACAAAATCATACTATAATCAGTCATATGTGAAATATGCATAAATGAAATAATCAAACCAATACAATCCACTCCCTTACTCAATCTGGAGTCCAAGGAGGTCCATTGATTCTATCTTCATCCACAATCTGTCAAGTGTCTTGCACACTTAGGGAAAACTCCTCAATAACATCGATCAATACATATATCTCAAATAACATTAAATCACAACCATCAACATCATCATAAAAATCCATCAACGAAACAATAACCATGTACTATAACTAGATCACTTGCATCCAGGTTTCCTCAAAGAATAAGTCTATAACATGTGGTCGCAAGAGCAGGAAGTTACATACACCCCCTCTTGTTTTAAACTTCATCCGAAGTTGTACAGTATATAAAATGCAGTAATAAAAGTATATGAAAAGATATATATGTCTAATCTATCAAACAAGTAAGGAAACTATTGGTGCATATCATATGCGTCCTCCCAGGTAGCCGAGTGTGGATTATAATTGTCCCACTGGACCTTCACCTAATCGACAGTTCGACGTGTAGCTGTCGAGTGGGATGGTCCAGAATGTGGATTGGTTCCACTGTGAGAGTACCCTCGTCTAACACCTGCAAAGAACTCATGTCAATCACATGTGTAGGATCAATAACATAATGTCTCAAAATAGATACATGAAAAACATCTTGCATACACCTCAAAGAATCAGGAAAGTCTAGTCGATAGGCCACATATACTTTCTTTTTCCACAACTTCGAAAGGTCCCACAAACCCAGGAGAGATTTTAGCTCCCTTTCCAAACTTGATCAAACTCTTGTGCGGTTTCACCCGCAAGAAAACACTTTCACCAACTTCATAATTGTGGTCAACACGATGCGCATCAACATCACTCTTATGTCGATCTTGCATTGTTAATCATTTGTCTTATCGTTTTCATTTGTTCTTCCATTTCTTGGATCACCTCTAGTCCTACTAGGACCCTATCCTCAATTTGATCCCATCTCAATGGAGTTTGACATGGTCTCCCATATAGAAACTCTAACGGTGCCATCTTAATGGTACCTTGGTAG
>JASDQU010108122.1:49936-64551 GCA_032191745.1 Picea mariana
TCCTTGAGTTTAAGCCTTCCAAGCTATTAGTCTCACCTCAATTGACTCCATTAACCCAAGGCACTAGTCTAGAAACCTTCTTGAGCTTGTTTATGCCTTAAACTCTCTTTCAAACTACTTTTAATTTGAAACCCTAACTAACCTAGCATCTAACCCTAGCGATTTTGAACTAACCCTAATAAGATGACGTCTTGCTGATTTTGAACTTGTGCCTGGATAGAAAAGTGTGGCCTAGTCATCTTATCATAGCCATAGAGGTTTATTGCAATTTTATTGGTTGAATTTGTCAAAACGTCACTTCTTGGCTAGCTAACCCTAATCCTGCAACAGAAATTATATAGGTGACGTCACACCTTCTTGATCTCTTGTTTTGACTTGCAACGTTGTGACATTTGTCATCTATCTTGATTGATTGTGAGCCATTGATTATATCTATAATCTTGCTTGGTAAAGCGTTGTGCTCTTTCCCTTTCAAAATAATTTATTGATAGGGCTGACGTCATCTACATTGCAGCAGCAATATATAGGTGACGCAACAACATTATATATATGAGCTAATTTGAGATATTTATTGCATTGTGAATTAATACAAGGTCTTAATTGTGCACATTGAATGCTCATTATCTCTTATGCTTTATTGAAGGAGTGGTAATAGTCATTGGTCTTTGTTTAGCAATCATTGACTTCGTTAATAATAGCATTTGATCATTGCTCATGTGAATATTTGAAGATAGTCATTAATCCTTTTGAAGTACTAACCCACTGCAACACATATTCTAGTTTATTTGTTTTGTCTCGCAAACAGGTGCCATCCAGTGGAAGACATTCTTCTTGACTATCTCATCTTTGGCAGTAGTCTGTAAAGGGAACCTATCATTTTGATCCATCATACCTTTGGCCCTTTAGAAACCCAGATTACATAGGGACGTCTCCCTTGGACTAGCCCTCCTAAATAAAAAGAGCCCCCCATCAAGGTGACATTGGGTGGGGAAGCTCCTGTTACGTCGGTTTTAAGCCTTGACTCAAGCTACTTAACCCCTTCCTACAAACCGTGCGATAACAGGTAGCACGGGCATGAGGATTGAAAGTTGTTTTACGAATGATGCCCTTCGGAGGAGGGCGAAGGACTATGTCAAGGCTCAGTCATTTGAGATGAAGAGGATTGTTGGTAGGTGGAGTCGTGGGAGATGGTTGGACCAATGAAGGAGGTATAGCATCAAGATTCTCTTTAGAGGAGGAATAATCTTTGGCTCGAGTGGTGAGTGTGATGTTGTTTTTCTTTGAATCTCCTGTACACATTAAGACATAGGATGTATTGGAGGGGAAGGGTTGGTAATGAATGACCAATTGGGCATGTTGTTGAGAAGGGAAGGGTTGTGACAAAATGACCAGAGTGGGTGGTTTCGTGGTCCCTTGAAGGAACTTATTAACCTCGGCTCGTTGTGGACAATCCTTAGTGTAGTGATCATCACCACAGATAAAACAAGGGTATGTGCTTATCCCTATTGTCAATAGGTGGTGGTTTGGTTCTCTCTTCTTGCGAATTATTTTTGTCCTCTTTATTCTTACCCTTTCCCTTTCTAGATTTGTTTTTACCGGTGGGGGTAGATAGAACAACATTTACCTCAGAAGTCTTGCTAGTGGGAGGGGTAGGAGATGGAGCATTTTGAACATTAGAAAAAATGGGTTTGGGGTTGTTTTTGGAAGTTTGGACGGAATGTGGTTGGGCATGGAAAGTGCCAATCACACCGTCGACCGCATGAGAAGCAGTAGGAGTAGTTGAAGTGGTGGAAGTAGAAGGATGAGGCAAATCAGGTAGTAAGTCGTAAAGAGTACCCATTTGTGAGTAAACGAGGTCAAGGTATTGAGCACGACTAATGGCCTGTTCTTCCGTGACAACTCCACCCATGGTGATGTCATGACCGATGTTCACAAATGATTTCGTGAATCATTCTGCCAACAACTGGTCGAGAATTTCGAGTTTGATGAGACATCATCTCCGTCGCCATTCATGAATGTGATCGAAGATATGAGTGGCTTTGGTTTGTTTAAAAGAGCTCAAAAGCTCGGTCCCTATTTCATAGCAGATCGGTAACTAGTAGTGGGTGAGGAAATTCATAGGGAGGGTGTTGAAGTCGGTGAAGAAACCTCATGGTAATTCTATATACCACTTCTCATAAGAACCCGTGAGAGTTAGTTGAAAAAGGCGTAAATGAATAGAGTCATCCATCTGGTGAGATGGTAGGCAAGGGTTGAGAAACTTCCAGATTTTTTGGGGTTAACCCTTGCATTCTACGTGAACGATGTGGAGGGTCAATTGTGAACAATTTAAAAAATTATGAAGAAAATACAATGGTCAACTTGGGTAAACAAACAACATGCGCTAGTAAAAAATCTAGGAAGCAAAACCAAGAAAACAAGACCTTCTAATTCGAAGTCACCAGTTGGTGATGAAATCCAACGTCGCAATGATGAGACGAGAAGGGGCTGGGATAGGGTGGAAAAGTTACATTGACAACCTGCTTAACGGACTTACACCTTGGTACAAGCTCCCACACATAATCATGGGTATACCCTCCAAGGAGCCCGAGTGAGTTTGGCCAACGTCGATTCCAGGTACCGTGAAGACTTTCCCCTTCACAGTCACCTTGTGTAAGATCCTAAGAAGATAGGCCACTAAGGTTACCACCAACAACAATAAATCCTGGGGGGACAGTCGACAGTCTGATCCACACACAAGGGTAGGGTATCTAGCCCGAAATCATCTTGAGAGGCTTCCACTCATCATTGTGGGTATACCTTCAAGTGACCCCCATAATACGTGAAATCTCTACACCGATATCAACAAAGCAGGGTGAGTAACTCTGTCAATATCAACGCGACCTCAGGTTTGACCCTTGTATGAGAAGAGCTTCCCAGGACAAAATGTTGCAAATAGAATTTGACACTCCTTACTACAAGATGCTATTGTGTGTTTTGTGCTTTGGAGAGTGTATCTCGCTGCCCATTCCAAATCTCTAGCCTAGCTAATGTTGGTGTAATAGAGTCCTAGAAAATAGTTACTAGTTAAATTTTAAAATTCGCACGATATTTTTAAAGGCTGTTGTTACTCAAAGGAGACGGAAATGAAACCGATGTTGCGTGAGACTCTGACCCAACAATGCATAGATAGGAATGAAAAATATCAATTCTTGTTCGATGAATCCTATTTCCAGGAGGGAAAGAGGAGTTTTATGGAACAATCCTAAACTACGATATACAATCTTCTTTGAAATACAATATCAACGAATCACAAACAATGTCAATTCTCTATTCATTCTATTTCAATGATTGAGTGCCAATATTTTCAAAAAAATTGCTTAAAAAAGAAAAATGTTTTTTAATTTTCAATAGAAACCACACAACAATAGTGGAACTAAGAAAAAGCAAACAACTAATGAAAATCAATATACAAAAAACCCAAACCAATCTTTCAATGAAGACAAACAAAACAAGCAGACAAGACTAGTCTTTTCAAATGCATGAGAGTAACAATTTTCCAAGTAATGAGCAATTGAAAAAGACAAATAATCCCAACTTTTAAACCGATCACCGGCTCCCAACCAAACAAGTACTCGGATTTCAGGACCCGATATTATATCCTCATTAAGAAAAGTTCAAGATATAACAGTTGAGAAAAACGAACAAGAAGTGCTTTCGATTTCCGAAGACTAATCATTCACAAAATCCGAAGTCAAGAAACAATCAATCAGTGGCCCAAGAAGTTCTCTGCAAACACACATAAAAGTCTGGGCATCTGAGCATACACGTAACCTTAATCCCAAAATTTTGCAAATGGGTTCGCAGGGAGGCAGTGATGTACAGTGTGAGAATGGAGCATTCTTGCAGGCTAGCCACAAGCAGAGTGCGAAAGGTTTTCACTAGACTGAAAAGAAGGGTGCGAACTCTATGGGTTCTCGCACCGAATCCTTCTAGAACCCTTGAACCTCGAGACCTCTTCTCCTTTCCAATCTTAAAAATAGGTTTGCACCTAGTGTATGGAGAAAACTATGAGAAGTTCGCACCCTAAGTGTATATGGCCTACGAGAATGAGTGGTTCTCGCACCCTAGGCCATAGGCAGCCTGCGAACTCACTTTAAAAATATGTTTTTGGAAGGAGACAAGGGCCACTTTTCTTAGGAAAAAAGTCCTTATTGGGAGCCTAAATACACCATTATTAATACATCACCAAAGTGACCAAAATCATGTGTAACAATCCCCATCTCTAGCTCTACAGTACCGACACCTCCATTGCATTTTAGGTACTGTTACTCGGTAGCACTCTCCCCCACATGAGTTGTCCCATTCATAGCACCCTTTGGCACTTTGACACTCATGTTTTTTTTCAACCCTTTAGGGATGGGAGTCTTGATAGTCTTACATCATGTCGTGAATCAGCCACATACTCCTTCACATTGTGATAACTTTCCCAATGGACTCCCAAATTATCTCTTCACGGTTCTATTTTGAATGCACCTCCAGAGTATCATTAACCCTCCATTTCATCCACAATTAGTTTGCCCCTCCGCAAATTTCCCTCCATCCCATCTACCTCATACAAAAACCCACCCATGGGGCCCCCAACCTCCACCAGTTCTCCAAGCACATTGTGCCCTCCCCAGCTCAACCATATTACATTGGGGCACCCATTTCTGTATTTGTACACTCATCCAAAATTATTCTTTATAAATTGTAAAAATCCTTTGTTTCCAACCTTTACATATCTTTTTGTCGTCACCTTTGGTGACCTTCTTCCCTTTTTGGCAAATGCAACCCATGTCACCCTTGTTTGGGGCACTCCTTATCATCTACTCCTATTGACATCGTCCATATACTCTGAGTATCCCACATGCCACTTACCTCTGCTCTCTAAGTTTGTCCACTATGTCCCGCCTCTGGCACAACTTATCCCATGTCTTGTTGTCCCCATGACACTCGACCTAGTTGAACGGTTGCGGCCACTTATACTTTGCATATACCCCCAACTAAGGGAAGTCTTTAGTTTTCATACATCTTAACTTTGTCCATGTACCTCCTCCAGTTCCTAACCTCACCTAGTATATTTCACGAAGCCCTTTGCTTCTTAGAGTCGCGTCCCCCTTTTGTCGACATCAAAACAATTTCCAGAAGGGAGACATTATCTTGACTCTCATTACCTTTCCAATGAGAGGTCTCGGGCGATACAAGGAGAACCACAATTACTCCCTATTGTCGTTGACCCCCGTAACATTCAACTTCAACACTTTCTCATGTTACGGTGGGTCTTACTTTGAGACTATTGCAGTTATTTCTTATATTTGCCGAAGACCTCTGAACTTGGTTGGGCTATCTATGCCTACAAAATCTGTGATACTTCTTACAGGTGTCATTGCCTACTATTCAGAGTATGTTCCTCCTCAGAATTGTCTTCTGCCTTTATTACGACCGCCCCCGAGGGAACTACAATTGTCTACATCAACACACCATTTCGGTTACTATACAATACCATTCTTTTTTGAGTTACATGACACGAGCATGGGGCATGCCTGCCTCGTTTGTACACAATTTATTTTTACACACCTTATCAAAAGTTGGGTTCTACAGGTTCCCTTCTCCCTCCAACAGGTCACTCTTGATACTCTAAATATTGCTCTCTCTTGCAACGACACTCTCAATAGAAGAAACATTGATGAATTTCAGTTATACATATGCTCCTAACCTCATCCATCAAGGGGCATCTTTTATCACTAAAATTTCATCCGAAAATGGTTATAGAAATCCAGCATCGTCAAACAGTTATGAGGTCACCCATGGACCAAAATTACCACAAAATCATTTCCAAAAGGTCCAAAACTATACAACCAGTGAAAAAATTAAAGTGCACTATGACTACACAGGGCGCGCACGCACATGCGCTATACAGAAACGTAGGAAAAGCGCACATGTGCATGATGCATGACTGTGGTCGCTAAAATCCACACACATCTGAGAACAGATCATTTATGAGATTGGTCAGCCTCCCACCCACTTCTGGTTCAACTTCCAAGTTGATTTGACACCCAAATCTCGGCTGAATCTGACTGGGTGGCTGGTTAAAGACCTGAAAATGCCTTAAATAGCCTCTTTTCACACTATAAGTTGGTTGCACAATACCTCAAAGTGGTGTTATAAAACAAAGCCAAGGGTGCACTTCATTTTCAAGGAATTCATTAGCAAGGTTATGTTGTTGCTATTCTCTTGGAGAATCCTCTATTCTTATCAAGAGTATACTAGCATCATTACATTGGGCAATCCATCTCACCTCTTGAGTGGATTATCTTGAGAATCTTTCACCATTTCATTCAAAGTTGTAAGAATATTTTAGTTGTGGGGGTCCAAGAGCCCTCCCATGGAGGAACAAGGGACCCATAGTCTTCTTTCTTCTTGGTGTTTTGTTTCACTAATATAATCCTTTCCATTGGTGACATGATTCTTATTGCTCCCTGTTGTCGTTGACCCCCGTAACATTCAACTTCAACACTTTCTCATGTTACGGTGGGTCTTACTTTGAGACTATTGCAGTTATTTCTTATATTTTTCAAAGACCTTTGAACTTGGTTGGGCTATCAATGCCTACAAAATCCGTGATACTTCTTACAGGTGTCATTGCCTACTATTCAGAGTATGTTCCTCCTCAGAATTGTCTTCTGCCTTTATTATGACCGCCCTCGAGGGCGCTGCAGTTGTCTACATCAACACACCATTTCAGTTACTATACAATACCATTTTTTTTTGAGTTACATGACACGAGCATGGGGCATGCCCACCTCGTTTGTACACAATTTATTTTTACACACCTTATCAAAATTTGGGTTCTATAGGTTCCCTTCTCCCTCCAACGGGTCACTCTTGATACTCTCACTATCTCTCTCTCTTACAACAACACTCTCAATAGAAGAAACATTGATGAATTTCATCTACACATATGCTCCTAACCTCATCCATCAAGGGGCATTTGTTATCACTGAAATTTCATCTTCAAATGGTTACAGAAATCCAGCATCGTCAAACAGTTATGAGGTCACACATGGACCAAAATTACCACAAAAGAATTTCCAAAGGTCCAAAACTATACAACCAATGATAAAATTAAAGTGCACTATGACTACATAGGGCACGCACACACATGCGCTATACTGAAACGCAGGAAAAGCACACATGCGCATGATGCACGATTGTGGTCACTAAAATCCACACACATCTGAGAACTGATCATTTATGAGATTGGTCGGCCTCCCACCCACTTTTGGTTTAGCTTCCAAGTTGATTTGACACCCAAATCTCGGTTGAATCTGACTGGGTGGCTGGTTAAATACCTAAAAATGCCCTAAATAGCCTCTTTTCACACTACAAGTTGGTTGCACAATACCTCAAAGTGGTGGCACAAAACAAAGCCATGGGTGAACTTCATTTTCAAATAATTCATTAGAAAGGTTATGTTGCTGCTATTCTCTTGGCGAATCCTCTATTCTCATCAAGAGTATACTAGCATCATTACATTGGGCAATCCATCTCACCTCTTGAGTGGATTATCTTGAGATTCTTTCACCATTTCATTCAAAGTTGTAAGAAGATCTTAGTTGTGGGGGTCCAAGAGCCCTCCCTTGGAGGAAGAAGGGACCCATAGTCTTATTTATTCTTGGTGTTTTGTTTTACTAATATAATCCTTGCCATTGGTGACATGAGTCTTATTGGTTTTTTGTTCTTATGTCCTTATGCTCAATAGTTTAGTTGTTCTTTTATTTCTTAGTTTAATTCTTAGTTTGTTCTTTTATGTTTCTTTCTCTAACCCTTTCCTATGGGTTGTAAGTACCTATGTTTTTCTCATTTAGGTGACAAAAGAGGTGCAACAATCTAGATCGGATCATTGTATTATTTGTCGTCTATCTCGATTCTTTTAGAGTGGAAAAAATTGGAGGAATCAACTTGTAGGATCATTTTAGGGGCAAGTCCCAAATTGGAAAATTAGGGTCTCAAACCTTCCAGAGATATTTTGATGCATTAAATGATGTTTTTTGGGGTTCTAGTGTCTAGAATTTGTGCACACCCCATTAAAGGTATTCCACACTTTGATTCCTTTCTAATGGTGCAAATCATTTGTCAATCGGAGTTCGTATGCAAAAGTTATGCCTCTCGCAAGTTGACCTACCGTGTTGACCACCATGGTACGAGAAGATGCCACGTTAGCCCCCATTACACATGCATATGGGGCTAGCCACGTGAGGAGTTTCAAGAATATTATATAAGGTTCAAAATCCTACCACAATTGAAGGTGGAGGCAGTCAAAAATCTACCCCTAGATGGCTATCGAGCTATGTTAAATATCAGACCACTAGGAGGAGAAGGGGTTCCATTCTTTTGCATTGTATCTTGTTCCATAGTTGAGAAAAACATTTGAGAGTGGTATTTTGTGAGCATAACAGAGGAGGAGAGATTCTGTAGCAGCCATACAGGCCATAGTTCAAAGGAAAATCCACAAAGAGTGCATCTTTCTTTGTACTTGCATCATTTCTATACTAGAGAAAAGAGAGTAGAGAAACCTCAACTTCTAGCTGGGTTTTCTCCCGTATTGGGTTTCCCGGGTCATATCTTGTGCTTATTTGTGGATGGTGTTTTTTTGTTTTTTTTGTTTTTTATTTTTCACATTTTATCTATTGCATTCATAAGAAGAAAATAAATAACTAAATATTTTTGAGATCTAAAGGAAAAATAACCTTGATAGTAAATATTTCAGTATTTTATTAGATATGTTGTGATGAAATGTTCCAGTGGAATATCCACAACATTTTACAGATCACTCCATCACTTAATGGAGTACCCTACATTGTCCCTAGTGCTTCACACTAGTTTTCATGCTCAGTGACATTAGAGTTGGATATGAACGGAGTTAAGGATCACTCAATAGGTCCTTTTTCAATGGTTCCTTGTTTTGATATTTCTATGTGTGATTACAAGAACCTAGTCTATAGAGATATTGCAGCGTCTTCCTAGTTCTCCAAGGTCTCCATGTGGGTGGCCCACATTCTCATAGAGTTCTTAGCTAATGTAACAAGAAGATCCTCGATTCTCTACGTGGTTGAAACCTACTTGACCATATGTTCCACAAGCACTACAACATCACTTGTCATATTAAACCCCAATGGACACATATTAAGTTTAGCACCAATCCATATTACAAACCTATCCATTGCACATGGTGAGTTGATTGTTCATAGTATTTGTTATGCCAATGGTTAAGCATGTCCTCCAAGTTAGTTTCATATGAGAAAATGTTCCTCTAGATTATCTCTCCATTTGTCATATGATTAATGTAATCCTCTCACTTCGCTATTGTAAGTTGTATAGTTGGTCCATCATCCAATTTCTCCTACACTTTCTCAATGAATTGCTTGCCTTGTGAGGGATACAAATGTCATATGACCCTTCCATTGACATTGTCAAAAGACATCCATTAAATCTTTAGGTTTAGGAAAACAACATTGTTGAAGGCCCCATCGACCCCTAGTGATGTAGAGTAGGGATCCTTATCATGTAAAATATCAATGACTTCAAAATTAGCATAAGTTGTCACCCCATTGAGATCTACTTCCATCCATAATATCTTTTTGATTGAAAAAAATTCCACTAGCTCACCAATCATTTTTTGATCGACGAATATACAAGCTTTGTTGGTCCCATAAATTCCGATGAGGTCTTCGGAAATATATTTACATCTGATCCTAGATGCAACATAACTTATTGCACCTCATATCCATCAATCAATGCATTTATGGGAAACTCTTTCCTTGATTTTTTCTTCTATATCTAGTGCATAGGTCATTCATCATCTTATGTAGATGGACCTAAGATCTATGCCTACAAATACCTTACCTTGATCATTGAGTTATCATCTTCCAAGGTCCTTATGAAAGTATTCAACCAACCTTTTACCTCATCCTTTTATAGGGTGTAGAGGTGTATCTGGATACTTTCTCTATGGCCTTCCAATAGGTGTTCGTAGTACCAGTGTAGCATCGATGACTCCTTTATCTCACATGGATTGTGTCCCACATAATCTCAATTGCATATTTTAGATATTATTTATGTGGATTTTCCTTAAATGTGAGATCATCCAACATAACTTTCATGATTTGACCAAGACCTGTGGTACCAACATCTACACCTATTTTGGCACTTCCCTGGGTCACAATATTATGCCTATATAGGAGAAATCAACCTTTCTACCTTCAATAATACTTGGTTCATAATTGACCATGTTATCCCTCTGTTGCCTCCTATCGTGCACTTCCCACCTTTTAATAATATTTGGGCATTTTTTTTGTGTTTTGCCTAATATTTTGGTGGTGTCCAAATTGTAGCTAGTGTTGGGGACATTTCCTTGCAATGTGATTAACCTCATTGCAATTGTAACATAGCAACAAACAATTATGGTCGTTCTATATCCCCTATTCCCCTAATTCTAATTAATGCCTCTAGTCTTGTCTATTGTCAATTCCACTGTGAAGATGTTACTCTCAAATCTCTCTGCCAAAGATGACAATGCTTGACGGTCCTTCATATGGTGGGTGTTTACTTAAAATAAGTTGTATTGTATCATAATTTCCATGTTTCTATACTTCTGGTACGAATGTACCTTTATTTTCTCAAAGGCAATATTTAATACAATATTGATATATAATAGTTTGTAATTGAATGATGAATAATGAATGTATTTTACATTGAGAGGGCCCTTTTATAATATAGCTTAGGTGACTTTATCGAGGAGTCATGACCTCATGACTCTAATTTATTATTATCTTATTAAATTCATTTTATTATTATGTTTTACTTAATTTATTTATTTTATTATTATACTTAGGATTATATTTATAACATTGCCTTCACCTTCAAATTTTCTTTGTCTTCAAAGAAATTAATTCAACTTTCTTGTGGAATTTCATCGTGAATTGTATAACTTGTAATTCTTCCCCTACCATTTGAATTCCATGAATTGTTCCTGGAGATTTGTGGCGTAGGTTCCTAGTTGCATCAGTCATTCTACTCCCAACACCATGTCCATTCCAAAAAGGGGTAGAGTGTAATATCTAGTTTGTATTTCCAACTTTTGCATATGTATTGAAACTTTATGGCATCATCCTACTCCTTCGATCGGTTGACCATCAACGATTGTAACCATGAGGTCCTTGACAGGTTATACGAAAAGGTCTAATTATTTTGTGAGATTTATGACCACAAAATTGTGGGTGCTTCCTGAATCTACTAATATAGTGACATTTTTTCCTTTTAGGTTTCCTTTGAACCTTAGGGTGTTTGGTTTCATTTTTTTTTAATTACTTCAAATGATATTATAGGTTTCCCATCTGGGATGTTGTGGATAGTACCCTTCCTCCTCCTGTGAGGTGGAGTATAATGTACTATAGGTGGTTTTTATTTCTGGACTAAAATCTATGACTTATCATCCTCATAAGTTTGTTTTATGCATGTGATGGAAGCTAGTGACATCTTTGGTGATTTTTCTTCATCAAAATTGGACATGTCTTCTTTAGTAAGAACCTCCACTTCATTTCCATTAATGATTTTACAATGATATAGTTGTTTATATGCACATATATGACCTGGAAACCAATTTTTTCCACATTTGCGACATTTATTTTCCTTTCTTTTATTTCATCGTCATCGGAGTGGATTTTGGTAGTGTCATATTGTTTTTCATCTTCATATATGAATGACATTTGATTGTTTCATTTGTGACGCCACTTGTCTCCATAGAACTTGCAATTGTTGTCTTTTCATCGTGAATAAGTCTTATAAAATTTATGTAGTAATGATCTTTCAATCTGTTTCTCCGTCGCCCTTGCCTTACATATAGTTGTTTCTATATCCCTGATATCGTGTAACTTTAATTTGTTATGGATATGAGGTTTAAGACCAGTTATGTACGATTGAACTAGACGTTTTGTTGATAACCTGAGTACTCTTGTGGCTAGTGTTTCCCAATCACGAGTAAAATCATCCACATTTCCTTTTTGTTGTAATCTCATGAGCTCTATAAATAATTCCTCTTCTTTGATATCTTGGAATCTTTTATAAAAATCATCTTTAATCTTTGTCCAACTTATTGTGTATCCAATTATTTTCCACCACATGTACCAGTTATATGGGTATCCCTCCAGTTGCATGGATGCATATCTAATTTTTTCATCATCATTAGAGATATCATAGATGTCAAAATATTCTTCTGCCTTGTTAAACCAAACCACACCTTGCTTTTTGTTCCCGTCAAATTTTGATAGCTCAATTTTTGCTCTTGGCGGATAAAAAATGGTTTGGTTGGCATATTGAGGGAACTGGTTAGGAACTACCATGCCCTGAGGTATATTTATTTATGTGATGGTTATGTTTAGTAGGGGTATATTCATTAGTGGATCATAGGTACTAGAAGGAATCGACGAAGAATTAGGAGTACTTGAAGAGTTTGGTTGTGAAATGGTTGTTTTTAGAGACACGACTTGTGTTGTTAGATTGGCAAGGAGGTATTTCAATTTAGCATGATTTTCATTCATCTGGGTACTCATTCTTTCTTGTTCATGTAGTGAGTTAAAGTTATTTTTAGCAACTTCTACTTCTTAGTTGTTCAGCATGATTCTCATTCATCTGGGTACTCATCCTTTCTTGTTCATGTAGTGAGTTAAAATTATTTTTAGCAACTTCTACTTCTTAGTTAACAATTGTATCATTCAACTTGGCATGATCTGCTCATAGGTTAACATGGTTCTCATTGATCTTCTTTTCCAATTGCCCATGCCTCTGGTTAAGTTCTTCATATATTTTATTGGTTTCTTTCTCAATTTCCTTCTATAGTCATTCTAATTCCTTCAATATTGCATTTGTATCCATCATTTTCCGAGTAACGGGTGGGGTATTATTGTTTTTATAAAAAAAAAAATTCAATGGAAAAAATAATTAATTCCTTGTACAACGTTTTAATTTAATTCAATTAATTAATAAGTGTTTCGTACGATGTGACCATGAGTGGATGTATGGATGTCTTAATTTAATTTAATTAATTAAGAGTGTTTCATATGACATGACCGTACACAGCTGTACAAGAGTGAATCTTTTGAATTAAATGTCAAATCGTACGATGGCAGGAATTTTCCACACTGCGACGACCGATTGAGTTGTACAACATAAGTTAAATGATACTAAGTACAGATGAACCTGGTATGGATTGAGTATGGACGCATCGACTAGTGGCCTGCTCTGATACCAATTGGTATGGATGTGCCTTTATTTGCTCAAAGACAAGATATTTAATACAATATTGATATATACTATTTTGTAATTGAATGATAAATAATGATTGTCTTTTACATTGAGAGGGACCTTTTTATAATATAGTTTAGGTGATAAGATAATTTATGATTATCTTATTAAATTCATTTTATTATTATGTTTTACTTAATTTATTTATTATATTATTATTTTATTATTATACTTAGGCTTATATTTATAACTTCTATAGTAGAGGACAATGGTAGGGGTCATGCCATAGACTTCGGTAGAGCTCACAAATACCCATTTATGTTGTCCTAACAAATGGGTTAGTTTTACAATATCATTATACCTTTGCACCATTGGGCAATGGTTTTAGAGATGGCTTTTAGTTCTTGAATTTTCCCTACTTTCCCCTAGCCATTTCTTGAATTTGTCTAGATAAGATAGTCAACTAGGATTGGAACTACACCATACTAGGTTCCATAAATTGATGCATCTACTATCCCACTAATGGATTCCAATATCATGGTGAACTATATTACCTCCTACTAGTTGGTCAATTTCTACCATAATAACATATTCTAAATATGAGGTACAAATTTTCCAATGAACCATTATTTTTGTTGTACATCATGGATAGTATAACTCATCCAACTCATTAAATTTTGAAATCTCCAATCATATTCTCAAATAGATTCTCCAAGTCTTTGTTTAGACTCCTTCAATTTTGTAATACTTTTCTATTCAAATTTTGGCTTATGAAACTCCTTCACAAAGTCAAGTTGCAATTGCTCTAATGTTAAGAGTAGACTAGTAAGAATGACAAATCTTGAATTTGTTCAAATAAGGTAGTCAAATAGGATTGGAACTGTTAGACAGTTGGCTTAGGTTGACGGATAGTTGGTATCGATTTTTGGTTGCCATTGATGTCAACTATTGGAGAGTGATATTGTAGATTGATATCAACCCTTAGTGATTGATGCCAACCCTTGGAGAAAGCCCGGTAGTGAATTCCAATAGCACAAAGATTTGGGTAATGGACCCAAGGTTGTTTCATGTATAATGGTACGAGTTTTAATATATTTCAAGGTAATACTATTCTAGATGGATAGTACATGTCATTCCATTTCTGGTGGTATGTGGAACGTCACATAACTCCTCACGGTTAGAGAGTTATGGCCATGAGAAGTTGGTGAACCCAGATTTGGATAATGGACCCAAGTTTGTTTGATGGATAATTGTATGAGTTTTGATATATTTGAAGGCAATACTATTCTATA
>JASDQU010108122.1:70549-104746 GCA_032191745.1 Picea mariana
AAACATTGACAAAGAGTATAAGCATGAATGTTATCATGACTAAGTGTTGCCATCAATGTTGGTGTTTCCATCAATGCCAAAGGGGGAGATTGTTAGATAGTTGCCTTAGGTTGATGGATAAATGGTATGGATTGTTGGTTTTCATTGATGTCAACTATTGGAGAGTGATATTGTAGATTGATGTCAACCCTTGGAGAAAGTCCGATAGCACAAAGGTTTGGGTAATGGACCCAAGTTTGTTTCATGTATAATGGTATGAGTTTTAATATATTTCAAAGTAAGACTATTCTATATGGATAGTACATGTCATTCCATTTCTGGTGGTATGTGGAACGTCACATAACTCCTCACGGTTAGAGAGTTATGGCCATGAGAAGTTGGTGAACCCAGGTTTAGGTAATGGACCCAATTTTGTTTGATGGATAATGGTATGTGTTTTGATATATTTGAAGGAAATATTATTCTATATGGATAGTACATGTCATTCCATTTATGGTGGTATGTGGAACGTCACATAACTCCTCACAGTTTGAGTGTTATGGCCTTACGAAGTTGGAGAACCCTCATACATTGGCTTGAAGCCCCAAAAGGTCAAAGAAGTCAAAGAGATTGCAAAGAAAAAATTATTATTTAAATGATAAAGTAAAGTGACAAAGTCAAGAAGGATTATTTAAATAATAAAGTGAAGTGAAAAAATCAAAGAAGATTATTTAAATGATAAAGTGAGGTGACAAAGTCAAGGAGGAATATTTAAATGATAAAGTAATGGAGAACTATCTAATTATGGAAAGTGGTTAACCCTAAAAATGAGGCAAATAGGTTAAGTGACCTAGAAGATGCTTCTAAGGAAGATATTTGGAGAGTATAAATAAGAGGCAAAGCTCTCTCATTTTATATCACACTTGAGCATATTGAATATCTATAGGTGACTGAGGTAACCAAAGGATATCTAAGCTGAATTTCAGAGGGAAGATGAAGAAAAGAAGGCTGGAATTCAAGGGAGGATAAATTATTTTGATGATGCTTTCTAAGGTATGTTATTTACAGGTCATCTCACCATTTTTGCAATAAATTTTTTTCTAGAATGATTCAGACCGTGAAATTGATAGATCATTGAGGAAATATATCCAAGTATCTGTGGTAAAAAATTCATCTTCTGGGTTGTTGTATTTTTGGAGTTACACTCCGTGGAAAATAGGGTTTGTGGCTAGTCCTGAAACTAGTCTAAAACAGGTGTTTCAATTAAAAATGTCATAACTTATTCATAACAGATCCAAATTCAGTAAGACCAAATGTGTTGGTTATATTACAATCTGTAGTATTATGTGTAACATTTTCATATCCATTCAACAAATATTCTGTGCGGGGCACGCTCTACAAAGTCACTCTCTAGAATAAGCCATAATTCAACAAGGTATGCCATTTTTGCTATAAATCCTTTTCTGAGAGGTTCCAAGTAGTGAGTCCTAGAGGAATTGCACAAAACAAACTGAACAAAATTGTGTACTATTTTCATATCTTTATTCATTATAAGTACATATTTATGATTATTTCAAGTTAGGGTTGTTGACTAATCCCAAACTAGTCATATGAGACTAAAGAAAAGTTTGATGAAAATGCTAGCCTGTTGTTGTGAAAGTTAAGGAAGGTTTGCAGGTATGTGATCATATACACCAGGACTCTTACAGAGTTACAAATCATATTTGCATGATGAAATTTATGAGTGATTTTGGTTAAGGTACATGTTGGGTACATGGTTGAGAAAAGTAGTTGATGAGTTGGCACATACATGAGGTTTATAGTTGATGATGTTGGTACATATTGATGAGTCATAGTTGATGATCTTAGTACATATTGATGAGTCATAGTTGATGAGTAGTTGATACATGATTGGTACATACTTGGAGGCACTTGTTAGTAGTATTG
Source organism: Picea mariana (assembly GCA_032191745.1). Classification (NCBI taxonomy): domain Eukaryota; kingdom Viridiplantae; phylum Streptophyta; class Pinopsida; order Pinales; family Pinaceae; genus Picea; species Picea mariana. The sequence goes on from JASDQU010108122.1 coordinate 72,476, forward strand.
TTGACACATGGTTTATGGATGATGTACCATACTTGTATTGGTATATTATTAGAAGCACATATTGATCTTGGTGATGATTATGAGTTGTTGTGTTATGGTTGGTTGATGCACATCTTTGATATTTGTCTTGGTGATTGATCTTGGTGAGTAGATCTGATTTGGTTGATAAGATTGATGAGACATGTTGTTGTGACAGGTTATTTGTATAGGTTTGGTGCATGGTTGATGCATTTGTTCATGGTACATGTTTTGTACAGGTTTGGTGCATGGTTGATGCACTTGTTCATGGTACAGGTTTTGTACAGGTTTGTGCATGGTTGATGCACTTGTTTATGGTACAAGTTTATTATAGGTTGATTGGTACATGTTTATAGTAGTATATCTCACAGTGATAGTGTGATAGTGGTTCCATCATTCTACTTATACATCAGGACGGTTAAACGGGGCAAGGACAGGTGGTTGTAGCCACCTTCTAGTTGTAGCCGAAGAACATAGGGTTTGTAGCCTCCTTCTGGTTGTAGCCATAAAATTGGGGAGTTGGATATTCCCTCAGGTTGTAGCCTGAAAAACTAGGGGGTTGGAGCCTCCTTCCAGTTGCAGCTAGAAAAAAAAAGAAGTGGGTGCTTCCAATGAATGTAATTCTTCAAGACATATAAGAAAAAACATTGTGTGGTTTTCTCCCGCTTTGGGTTTCCACGTAAAACACTGGTGTACTGTGTATGTGTATGATTGTTCATTTGTTCATTTGTTATTTACTCTACAGTTATTGGATGATAATACTACATTGATATAACACTTGGATTATATGGTTAAAAAAGATTAAATTTATCTATTATTGATTCACCCCCCCTCTCAATAAATTGAACACCATACTAGGTTCCATGCTCAAAATCGATGCATCTACTAGCTCATTGATGGATTCCAATCTCATGGTGAACTCTAGTGCCTCCTACTATTTGACCAATTTCTACCATAATAGCATATTCTAAATATGTGGTACAAATTTTCCAATGAACCATTATTTATGTTGTACATCATGGATAGTATAACTCATCCAACTCATTAAATATTGAAAAATTCAATCATGTTCCCAAATAGATTCTCCAAGTCTTTGTTTAGACTCCTTCAATTTTGTAATAATTTTCTATTCAAATTTTGGCTTCTAAAACTTATTCACAAAGTTAAGTTGCAATTTCTCTAATGTTAAGAGTAGACCAATAAGAGTGCTCTTCTTTCAATTCATGTACCATTCCAAATATCTCATGTGTAGAGTGGTTTGAAGCTCTACCAAGAGAACACCATCACTAGTTATTTATGTAATTTAGATTGCATTGCAAAGGAATTGATGCTTCTAAACATTTTTTTCCTTGCAACCATAACCTCATGGTAGACTCAATCATGTGGCATTGTCTCACTTGAAAACTAGGGATTAGAAAAAATCCTAAAGGTCCTTGTTGTCCAAATAGGATTGGAATCCCCATAGGTATGTTCATGTGACTAGATACCATAGTAGACAACTATGGACTTATGTAGCAACTTTTGGCTCCATGGCCTAAATTAATGTCTTTGAACCTAAGAATCCATATCACTGACTCCATCACTACTCTTCCAACTCAAGTCTATGGAAGTTCCCTCCAACTCTACTAACTCGTTCTCATTCATCATTTACATGAGTCCAAACTATCAAGCATTTCTTTAGCACCAACCAAAGGTCCTTTATGTGCTTGTCTTATCCTATGCATCATTCTACACTCTAGATGCATCTTAGGACTATGTCTTCTTATGAAGGACTTTTCACTGGTGTGGATCTTATCCATCTCTTCTTACCACTAGATTTTGGTTAGTTCTACTCACTTTTGATGTCACCTCATTTGCTATTCACCTGCAAAATTATTTTCACTTGCCATAGCCAAACTATAGGAAGCCTTAATTCATTAACTTTGGCATTGTGTCCTCCTATGGATCAACTCCCCACTTGGAGCTTACACTTCCATATCTTTGAGGCTAAGAAACATACCCCATTCCATTAGAAACATCTTGATCCAAACCATAATCTTGTTAATTAACCTTCTGCAAATTCCTTTCTTAGATAATTCCAATGCTTTAATAAAAAATAATGATATTTAGCCACAATTCCAAAGAATATCCTTCTACACCATCTTCGAACAAGAAATAAACTCCCGAAGTTAATTCATGGTAGTATGACACAATCTTTAACAACTCCTCAACATTCCACATAATTCTTGGGAACATATACTAGTGTCGAGTCTCTTCTAAAATAATTTATAGCCATTCATATAAGTCCATAGGAAATTCAACCCAAAATTTCTCATGCAAACACTCAAACAAGTACTTATCCTTGAATTTTTTAACTTCTTCCTTCATATAAACACATTCTTGATAGGAAAATCCACATTGGATATGTACTTCAAGCTGATCAAAAAGCTCAATTTTCATCGACTTCCATCGCATTTCCATTGGCGTGCATCTATTAAGGTCCTAACAACATAACCATGTTTTTTTGAGATCGACGGTCCACAAAAGGTGTCTAACAAGGTCCCAATGTAATCTAGTACTCCATCATATTCAACCTTCCAAAGGAAGAAAGTCTCACTTGATGCATGTTTTATTATTTTCGTTTAATTAGTGTGCAGAGCATTCAAAAATAAGGGAAGTGTTGATCCCATTAGTTATCCTTAATCACATTCATTTAAGAAGGGAGGAAACAATTCATAAGCAATGAATGAAAGCATGAAAATATCATGCATATAGCAGAAAACAATGAAATTATGTGCAGAAATATCATGTAGCTCCATTATATTTCTCCATAAATGGATTGCACCCAAACCTTGGCCCTATATCTAATTAGATTATGGTACTCAAGCGTTACGTCATAAGCATATAATTAGAACGTCTTCTTTAAACCTTAGAAAAACTCATAATTACAACCTTAGAAGTGCTAGCTATAACCCCTAACACAAAATTGCTTTGCACCTTTAATCCAAATGTGTAAAGGCTTGTTAGTTGTTAGTTTGATGGATGATCCGAGGAATTCATTTTTGTTGTTCACATACCTAGGATTTTATGGAACAACCTTCTACTCCTCCTCTACCAATCTAGGATTTGTACTTCTTCTCCTTGGTCAAAGCTTGGCCACAACAATGCACCTCTTGGAAATTATCATCAAACCCATTTTCATGCACCTCTCCAAGGTGTGGAAGGGAAACTTATTTTGTGTCTAGTGGGATTGGATGGAGAGAGTATAATCCCTTATGTTTCAATGCATCATTTGTTGCAAGCAAACAATCCCTTTTCACGTCGTTTAGGATGAGTTTAGAGCACATCCTTTGTGCTTGACAACCATTCAAATTTTTCTTTTTCCTTTAGTTCAAACTCTTGGGGATTCTACTTGGGGAGTGTTTTGTACCTGTATCTCATCTTTATACTTTATATTTTATTTCCTTTGTAGGCCCAACTAGGTGGTTTTAGTGTTGGTCCTTTGAGGTATTTGAATTTCTTCAGTCCATGGCCATCTCTCCTCAGCGTCTCCCCCTTGCTAATTACTCTCTAGATGTTATATTCCACCTCCTTCCATTTAAATAAAACCTAAATAAAGTAATTAGGGAAGACATTTATAGAATATACATTTGATCGACACTTGGATTCCCCCCCTAAGGGTCCCATCCCTAATATGAATTTCTAATTTGAGTACCTCCTACAAATAAGAGATACCCTTATTTCCCAAGATATGTATGTGAAAACATTGGATGCATGATCTCAAGATCCCCCTAGATTAGTTCAAAGCGGGTTGTAATCAACATCTAATCGAGATTGATCACCACCTCCCTTGCCTATATAGGTTTCGGTAATTGTGTTAGCTACAAGAGATAGAATTGGAGGATCACCTCATTTTATGATATTAGGGGAAGGTTCCATTGCCTCTATCATGATTTGGGTGGATTCCCCCTCCACATTCTTTTGATACCTCAGTCATGGGTGTTTATCTCTTTAACGAGGGAAGTTCTTGTATTTAGATCACAATCCTTGCAGGGTCCTTCCTATTCACACTCCTCTAGGAGGACCACCTATTTCTTTCATGTTGTCCTCTCAACTCAAGGTAAAATTGGACATATAGAGATTTAGACTTCATCAAATATTAGATCAATGACACCTTAGGGATCCAATTTCTCTTGTTCTCCTAGTGGGCCATCCCCCTTCTTCTAGTACATTTTTTAGGAGCTCCCATTCTAGACCACATGATATGCTCCATAGGACCAAAAAACATAGGGGTTTTAGGAGGGTTTAGTTAAGATATAGAGTCTCTCATCTTAGATCCATGGTTCGTTGAGTGGTTAGCCATCAATCCTATTGATCTGAAAATATCAATCGAGTTTTGATAGCAACTTGATCCAAAATTCAACAAACTATGATACCAATTTAGCTCAAAAATACTTAGATGTCAATTAGATCATAAAAAGACACTAAACATCCGACCAGATTTAGAAAATGAAGATCAACTTGATTATTTGAAAAATATCATGTGAAAACGCTTATTTATCCACAAAATTCATTAATTGATGAATATAACTTGCAGAAATAATCAGTTCCAAAATAAAGAGAAATAGATCGCTTTATTAATGCTAAAAATGCCAAAATTACAATAAATGGGATTACAATGCCAAATTTGAATACACCCTCAAAGTTTGTTACTCCAACCCATAAACAAAGGTCACCAATGAATTCCTCACGAAATTTTGAGAAGAATGAGTATAAACTCAACTACGTTCTGAACAGGTGCCCAAAGACACCCTTTTGCATGTATAATGAGACTATGGGTCTCATACATGAAAAATGGTACTAAGACTTTTCATACATAAAAAAATTACAAAAAATAGACATCACCATCAGATTCCCCTCGAAAATATGAGAGAAATGAGTATAAACACTCTATACCTTTCTCAAAGAACTCAATAGCACGCAAAATGAGGCAAGCCAAAAATATGAACACCTATTGCAATCAAAATGAGACAAATTTGAACTTGGAATGAAATTTTATGTAGACCCACTCTTGGCATGAATTCTCATGTCATATGAAGGTCGAGCGTTGAGTTTATATAGGCCAAAAACCAAATCTTAATCCGTTGGCACATTACAACAGAAATTAGCTATACAACAAAACTAATTAAATATCATTAATTAACATAGTTGAAATGGTTGGCATAGTGGTTAAGGTTTTGGAAAATATCTTGGAGTTTCCGGGTTCAATCCACCATAATAGTGTATCCCTTGGTTTTTGTCATAACAATATTATATATGTTGTGTTGTAACAATATTATAATAAATCCAAAAAATTGAACCATATAACCAAACATTGAAAATTTCATGGAGGTTGGTACACCCTTTAAGGCCACATGGGATGGTCGGTGGTTCCATGTGGTGCCATTCAATTGTTCCATGTGGTTCCATTCAATTGTTCCATGTGGTGCCATTAGATTGGTCCACGTGGCAATCATTCATTGTCCATTTCCATGTCATCAACACCACTCCTCATGCCACCGAGTATGCCATGTCACCTGCCAATTGTATTGTACGGTCATGCTACGTGGCACTTGTTGGTACTGCCACATCATTACCCAATCATTTCCACATCATCGTATGGATGCTGACTGTACCTTCCACCCACCACATCATCGTACGAATGACACATGACACTTTATTTATTGGTCCACATGGGTGCCTAGAAATGCCAAAAATGATTGCACGTGGCAGCCTCTAGTGTTGCCACGTCATCCTGCTAATGTCATCATGATGTCATCCTGTTATTTGTATGATTTGTACGGATAGGCCACATGGAAGTTTGTGGTTCTGCCACACGACACTCATGTTTTGACTTTTGACTTGTTTTGACCAAAATTTTACCGGCCATAACTTCTTCATACGAACTCTGTTTGAGGCAATTTTTGTTCCATTAGAAATCTATCGTCGAGCTCTATGTAATGAAGTTGTTTTAAAGAGAATTTGATAAGATCATGTTTTTAGTATTTTGGATCCTTTTGGATCATTTTGAGTGTTTTGAATCCTCCTAGATCACACCTCCCCACTGAAGAACTTTTGGACCTCCAAAAATATGGATCATTAAGAAATAAAGTGAGGATATTGTCACATCACTTGTCCAATATCATCCATCCTTCCTTCTTGGATAACAAGCACCTAACTGATCACAACCATAATGAATACTAAAACAACATTGATGACCAAGTTAACCATCCCTTAAATTCATAAACTCAACCATTCATTGTTACAGTGGCTAACCATACTCCACTAATTAGTAATAGACTGAACAACAAAATTGAATATAGAGATGTAAAAAATAACGAACCATCAACAAGTTTTCCCTTCTTAACAGGAACAACATCAACCAAAGGACTTGTTTTAATTTCAACCGTGGGTTGTAAATACGGATCCTGGATACTAGCATTTTCACGTGCTCTGTAGTGACAATTGTCAAATTATTCTTTATCTGATGAGCTCTCACAATGAACTCAATCCAATCCTTAAAAACATGATACTTATTATGTTCCCTATATTAAATGGTCTTCCTATCCTACAAGTATGGACTTCCCAAAACCATCCCGCAAATGTCAAGTGGAACAACGTCTAACTCTACCTCATCAATGAAACTGGATGTGATCGCAAACTATAACTTGCATTGCTTAGTTACATGTACCTGATCATCATCACAAATCCAACCCAAAGCATATGACCTCAGATGAGGCCTAGTTTCCAATATCAAATTCTGAACAACTTGGTCTAAAATCAGATTTACTTGTGATCTACTATAAACAAGTGTATCTATCTTAGTGTTCTTTGAGATAAATCGTAAATGAAAAAGTTCTTTTCTTTTCCTTCCATCATAGATTACATTATTTTTTATAGAAGAAGTGCGTGAACTAAAACTTGCAATAGAAGATTAACCTTTAATTCCTATAGTTGTAACCTTAGTTTCATCCTCGGAATATTATCCAAGATCTTGGACTATGGTCATGGTCTTATTTTTACCCTTTCTAGGTTGAGCCCACTTTGGCTTCAATTCTAGATGCAAATTCCAACAATGCTTCTCATCATGTCATTTCTTCTCGCAGTGAGAACATGTAGGATTCTCTTCTTCTTTTCCCTTTGACTGCTTCTTGAAGTTCTGTAGATTTCCTTTGCATTTACCACGAGTTCCCTTGGCCTTCTTTCTATCCTCATACGTTTCTTCCACCATGGCCTTCATTTCCATGACCACGCAAAATAATGCCTCTTCAGTATCAAAAGGAATTGGATTAGAAGAATCCATGTCTTTTGTTGAAGCCATTTCTTGTTTTTGAAATGCATGCCTCAAACCAATATCAAGAATGTACTCTTCAACGATCCTTCACCAAGCTTGATTTTGGATCTTGTAAGCATTCACTTGCAAATACACGTCAAAACTAGATCTGATACCACATGATGTGAAAATATAAAATGAGTTATGATACCAACTTGATCCAAAATATCAACCAAATCTCATACCAATTCAAACCAAAAATCCTTAGATGTCAGTTACTTCATAAGTAGACACTAAACATTCGACTAGATTTAGAAAATGAAGATCGACTTGACTATTTGCAAAATATCATGTGAAAACGCTTATTTATCCACAAACTTCATTAACTGATGAATATAACTTGTGGAAATAATGAGTGCCAAAATAGAGAGAAATAGATCGCTCTATTAATGCTCAAAATGCCAAAATTACAATAAATGGGCTTACAATGCCAAATTTGAAGACACCCTCAAATTTTGTTACTCCAACCCAGAAACAAATATCACCATTGAATTCCTCACGAAATTCTGAGAAGAACAATTATAAACTCGACTATGTTCTGAATAGGTGTCCAAATATGCCATTTTTGCACGTATAACGAGACTATGGGTCCCATACATGACAAATGGTACTAATACTTTTCATACATATAATGTTTACACAAAATAGACATCACCATTATATTCCCCTTGAAAATCTAAGAAAAATGAGTATGAACACTATATACCTTTCTCAAAGAACTCAATAGCACACAAAACAAGGCAATCCAAAACTATGAACACCTCTTGCATGCAAAACAAGACAAATCTGAACTTGGCATGAAATTTTATGCAGACCCGCTCTTGGCATGAAATTTTATGTAGACCCTCTCTTGGCATGAATTTCCATGTCGTATGAAGGTCGGGCCCTGAGTTTATATAGGCCAAAAACCAGATCTAAATCCGTTGGCACGTTACAACAGAAATTAACTATACAACAAAACTAATTAAATGTCATTAATTAACATATTTGAAATGGTTGGTATAGTGGTTAAGGTTTTGGAATATATCCCAGAGGTTCTGGGTTCGATCCACCGTAATAGCATACTCGTTAGTTTTTATCGTAACAATATTATATATATAGTCACATTTCATTAATATATATATATATATATAACCATTAATAATAAACCCAACGAATTGAACCATATAACCAAACATTGAAAATTTCATGGAGGTTGGTGTGCCCTTTAAGACCACACGGGCTGGTTGTTGGTGCCACGTGATGCCACCCGATTGGTCCATGCGGAAACCATTCATTGGCCATTGCCATGTTATCGGTGCCACAACATGCCATCGAGTATCCCATGTCACCTGCCAATTGTATTATACAGTCATGCTACATGGCGCTTGCGGGTACTACCACATCACTTTCCATTCATTTCCACATCATCATACATATGTTTATTGTACTTTCCACCTTCCATGTCATCGTACGAATGACATGTGGCACTTTTTTATTGGTCCACATGTGTGCCTAAAAATGCCAAAAATGAGTGACACGTGACAGCCTCTCGTGTTTTCATGTCATCCTGTTGATGTTAGCATGACATCATCCTGTCAGTTATATGACTTATACAGAAAGGACACATGGCAACCTATGGGCCTACCACGTGGCACTGATGTTTTGACTTTTGCCTTGTTTTGACCAAACTTTGACCAGCCATAACTTATTCATACAAACTCTGTTTGAGGCGATTTTTGTGTTCGTTGGAAATCTATCGCTGAGCTATATGAAATGAATTCATCACAAATCCAACCCAAAGGATATGGTCTGGGGATCATGCAAATACTTCATATTTTTAGTAGGTTGAGTTTCATGATTCAGATCAAGATTTTGAGTTTACATTATCGAATCCCAGAGACATTCTGAGTCTAGTAAGCCTTTTCCGGGATGCAATGTCAGTATTTTCTATTTTAGCAGGTGTCCTACTTTTTAGGAGAGAGTGTTTGGAGACTTTCATGTCATATTTGAGCATACAGTATTGATACTTGCATGATTCTGAGTGTGATGACACTTTTTCAGGTGACATTGTTAGAGAAATTTCTATTTTCGACACACTAGTTCAGTGGGAGTTAACTGACTAGTTCTATTTTAGAATTTTTATTTAGATCATCACTATTATGTTATTATGCATGCATGAATTATGCTATTATGCATGTTCTTTCCTATATTTGAGTTTATTCCACTCATTCATTGTATCATATTGATCATCATCTATGTATCAATCGTCATTCATTGATTAGCTCATTGGAGTAGTGTGAATATATTTTCTCATTCTTCCATATTGAATCTCTTGTCATTTATTGATAAGATTTGTTTGTACTTCCTTTAGCTAGATCTCCTGTGTAGTGTTCGATGAAATATTGACATGGTATTAGAGCTACGCTTCTTGGAGAAAGCCAAACATTCCAGAGAAGAGGAAAATCAGAGTTTCAGTGAGCGAAATCCATGTAACAGAAGTTGTCACAGTCTTTCTCTGTCAAAAAGTGAGACAAGTTGAAGTTGTCTCACCTTCCCCCTGTCAAAAGGTGTGACAATCGCACTCTATACTCGGGGAAACAACAAGGATCCTGTCGGTCTATGTATGAAGGCAATGTCCGACAACCTCTTAAAACCCCTTTATTTTTGCAGTTATTTCTCCCAAAATATTAATATTTTGAGGAAATGACCCTCATGAGAAGTAAAGCGACCCATTCTGCAAGAGGGTTTTCAACCATTTAGTGATATTCCTCATAATTTTCTCATAAAATAAGCTGGAATAAATCCTCCTGAAACTGATACAAATTTTCCACTTAAAGTGCCCTTTCTGCAGTGATTTCTCATAATTTCACTTGCAGATTGAGAGTAAATTTCTAGGGGTTCTCAGAAACAGTGGGAGATATGGATACAATACCTATTCTATAGTCAAAATTGGTGGTAATCCTCACACCATACAATTATTTTGATTGGAATCCCAAGGCAGAATTCCAACTCATAAAGAAAGGACTGTACAACTTGATGATGGGGACAAAAACAAAACCTACATCAACAATTGAGAAGACGAGATGGGAGAACCGAAAGGAAGAAGACACACGACTTCATCTTGAATTGATTTCATCTGATTTATGGTTTCATGTTTCCACATACAAGACTCCAAACGAGATCTGGACTACCTTGAAAAGTTTGTTTGGAAAGTAGGATGAGATGAGAGGTCATATGCTTGAGGTAGAGTTGAATACTTTGTATCCCAAAATTTTAGATAATATAAAATATTTATTTACTAAGTTTAAATATTTGATATTGATATTAACATATTGTGCTATTGATATGTCTAAATAAGTGGACCAACTTATTCTAACAATCATGGCCAAGCTAGGAACATAATATGTTTCCTATGTTTCCACTTTCCATTATGGCAGGTATCTCATGGGAACAAATTGGAAGATGCCTACCATGGATCAATTCATTGATTCTCTCACACATGAGTAGGAAAAACTCATTCACATGGGCCTAATCAAGGATCCCAAAGCACATGCACTCACCATGCATGATCGAAAAAGATCATCCAAACAAAATGGAAAGGAGAAACAAAACGAAAAGGAGCGATATTCCAAACCCTTCAACGATTCTTTAGGTTCCAAAGACTCTTCATATTCCAAGAAGAAGAAGAAGGTAAAGAAGTGCACTTACTACAATAAACCAAATCATGAAGAATCTGCATGCATGAAGAAACGTATCGATCTTATGGCACAGACACATTAGCATAACAACCTTGGAAACTTCATTCTAGAGGGATTCAAGAAGAAGAAGGAAGAAGATATTGCTCCTAAGAAAGGTAATCATCATGGTCTTGTTGCAATTAATTCCTCATCTGATTCATTAATTATATATTCTGGCGCATCACATCATATGGAAACAAAAGAGAAAGTTTTTACTTCTCTGATTTCATGATCTAGACCCATTATTCTCACGGGGGATGATAATCCAGTAGCAGTAGCAGGAGAGGGAAGAGTGGAACTCCATAATGGAAGTTTTGAGAATTTTTTACATGTTCCAAAGATTTCTATGAATATTCTCTCAATTTATCAGATCACTGAGAAAGGTAAAAAGGTTGAATTCACATCAGATTCAGTTTTTGTACTTGACATGCATGACAATTCCATTATTGCAATTGGTGAGGTGGATCACAAATCAAGGTTGTATAAATTCACCAAGTTTGTTAGTGATGACTCCTCTTTTCTACCTACACATAAGGATATTACTTTGCATTCACCTCCAGTGCAACATGCATATACTCTTGTGCTTCCATCAGTTTTAGACATCAAATATGATTCCATACACTCAGATTCAGTACATGAAAATAAGCAGGTAGTACAGCCAAATAAGAAGCCAATGTCGAAGCTTCAGCAGATGCCCAAGAGGGCACAACTCACACTTCAGGAAGCAGGTGTTCTCGCAGGGAATCCATTGGGTTCAAGGAGGACCCAATATCATCATGAGGAGCCTTCTCATGTACCTTCAGCTTCTAAACCAACAATTCTCATGCATTTCTATATGGTTTAATCTTCTGATCCACGGACCTATAATGAGGCTATGGGAAATCCATTATGGAAAACAACCATGCAGAAGGAGTATGTATCACTCCTAAAGAATCATACTTGGCATCTGGTTCCACTTCCACCAGAAAGGAATATTTTCATGTGCAGATGGGTCCACAGGATCAAGAGGTACAAGTCTAGACAAGTTGCCAAAGGACTTCATTAGATCCATAAATATTTCTACATATTCATGAAGACTTTCAATGAGAAGAAGTTTTAGAATTTTTGGGATCATCTTGGAGTGAAGAACACGGTTTCCTAGCAACTGCCTTTTCTTCTTTTGATGTATTGTCTTTTGAGGGGAGGTTTTGTTCCCACGTGGTTTTCCCTCTTTCCTCATTTTTATTTAGTGTTCATTAGTTGCATTGTACATGAGTACCTAATATGGCCTAGTTGTCGAGACTCATTTTTACTCCATAGTGATGTTCAAGGGGGGTGTTAGAGAAATTTATATTTTCGGCACACTAGTTCAGTGGGAGTTAACTGACTAGTTCTATTTTAGACTTTCTATTTAGATCATTACTATTATGCTATTATGCATGTTCTTTCCTATATGAGTGTATTCCACTCATTCATTGTATCATATTGATCATCATATATGTATCAATCATCATTCATTGATTATCTCATTGGAGTAGTGTGAATATATTTTCTCATCCTTCCATATTGAATCTCTCGTCCTTTCTTGATAAGCTTTGTCTGTACTTGCTTTAGCTAGATCTCATGTGTAGGTTTCGATGAAACATTGACATACATGCAAGTACTTTATATTTTTAGCAATTTAAGATCAGGGGGTCAGATGCTGTTTCCAAGCATATATTTGGGTTCCTTATAGAAAATCGAATCCATTGAGCCTATTTCAAGCAACATGCAAGCACTTACTATTTTTAGCAAGTGGAGTTCCAGGCCTTACATGTCAATTTTGATTGCATATTTGGAATCCTAATGAAGAATCAAATCTGATGAGTATGATATCAATGACATGTGTCGATATTATATTTTTAGGAGTGTCTATTTTTAGACATACTACAATTGGCGGTGGTATCCTAGTCATCCCAAACATTTTTGGATTTTTCCTATTATTTAGGGTGACTATTATTTTTAGCATGCTTGTTTTTGGTAGTTACTATTTATAGCAGGGGTGGACGCCTTCTAAGGTGACAAGTGGTAGGTTCAAATTTCAACATGTGGCAGTTTCAAAGGGTGAAAAATGGCCAGCTTGGGTGCTTTGCTTGAGGACATGTGGTACTTGCATTAACCATGAGTTGGTACATGTGATAAATTTATGTGTTTGAGTTTGACTAAAGATAAAATTCCCCTTTCTCACACATGATCCCTATTATTCCTTACGCACATTCTGTAAGTCTCATTTAATGCACATCCCTTTCCTTATTTTCTAGCAATAATGCACCTCCCTTTTTCCCTATTTTCTAGTGCATTAATTTCCTTTCCTTACATGACTCCTATTTTGTAGCGCATGTCTTAAAGAGCCTCCATTTTTCCTATTTTTTAGCCTCCACCTTTTTCTCTTCCTAATTTCTAGCTCTCCCTATTTTATATCACATTGTCCTAATGAACCTCCATTTTTCGTATTTTTTAGCATTAATGTACCTCCCTTTTTTCCTATTTTCTAGCGCATTAATTCATTCCTTTCTTAACTCCTATTTCCTAACACCCACCTTATTATTTCCTATTCATGCGCCTTATCCCTATTCTCCTCCTTATTCCTACTATATAGCGCATTACTCCTTTTAACTCCCTATTATCTAGCGCATTAATTGATTAATGTGCCTCCTTATTTAATTTCTCCCTATCCTAACACTAATTCCCTTATCTCCTTAAATCCATGTGCATATCTCCTTTTATCTCTGCCACGTGTGCATGTCTCCCCCTCCTCTCCCACACGTGAGTTTAATCTCCCTAATTCCTAGTGCATGTATTCATTCATGCACCTCCCTTCCTCTTTTCTTCCATATTTATGCTAAGTAACTCCTCCTCTCTCCCTTTAAACCTCACACATGTGCATCTTCCCTACTATTTTATCCTCCCATGCACATATCCCTTTAAACACTTGCACATGTTCTCCAATCCATGCTCCCTCCTATCCCATGCACATTATTATTCATGCATTCACTCATGCACATAATGTTGAAATATTGTAACTTCGAAGAATATTCTACCTGAGAGATAGTTGAATAATATTATTATATTATATTTAATTAGGCCCTATTGTGCCTTAGCAAAAGTCGTCCCTATTGTGTCTTGACAATTAAATGTAACTTAAGAGGGTAAAGTGATAGGTCGGCCCAAACCTAATTATAGGCTGGACATACCACTATTTATAAGAGAGGTCAGTGCCTCATTTGGACACTCACCACACTAGCTATGCAGCTATGAAGAAGTACACAAGTCTTGGAGGAACTACTACTGTAGCTATGTGTGACATCAAGGAGGATTTCTAGTCTATCTCTTGGTATTTCTTGGTCAAGTGGTGCACTACTTTTCCAAGTGAAGGAGTAGAGCATGATATTTTGTTCAGTCTTTGGTCTATCTATATTCAAGAATTTTTTGTTGGGTTTTCTCCCCCATGAGGGTTTCCCAGGACAATCTGTGTGTCTCTATTGTTTATGTGATTGTCTCTCTTTCATTGATATTATTTATGCAGCTAATGTGCTAGATGATTGTAATAATAAAGAATAACCGTAATTTCTAGTTGTATAAGTAAAAATTCAACATGGTATCAGACTAGGCATGAAAGAGACCAACTCACAATCCAGTTTCCAGTATTGCAGCTACTGCAAAATTAGGGTTTATGCATAAACCCTAGGTGTGATGTTTTCCCTATTTAAGGAGGACATCGAGGGAAGTAACCACATATAGGAACTCTCCCTAGGAGGGCGCATCTAGTCTCTAGATAAGAATTCTAAAATTTTAAGTTTAAGAAATTAGGGCTTCCTCATAAAACCCTAAGTTGCAGTTGCAATACCAGTTGTAGTTGCAGTTGCAGTATCAGTTTCATTTGCAGTGCCAGTTCCTTCGTACCAGTTCTTTCATGCTAGTTGCAGCACCAGTTGTAGTAAAACAAAATTGTGAAGTGTTGGGACTAATTTTTTATTGTCCTAGTGTGCCTTCCCCTAGCAAATCGCCATCTACCTTTAAATTAAAAATTGAAGCACCTTTGAAGTTTTAAAGGTTCGTTATTACTTTCCTCTACTTCCGGATGGTGCCACTAATTGTCGATACTACCAGAGCTATGTAATTACATATGTTTAAATTGTATTATTATTTTAAAGGGTATTTGCAGGAGAAATAATCTGTTGTTTAAACAACAATCATAGATCCAGAGGGATCTCAGATCCATCAAATTTAGAGGAACTATGCACCCCAGGTTTGATTACTTTGATATGCCTCTACTTGTTATGGAATTATTGTAATCTTATGAATATCTAGGTTGCATTTTGATCTGTTGAAGTTATCATACTAACCATTGGTCAAAATCAAAGTCAAAGTATTAGATTGATTAAAGTTGATATTATAGAGTTTATTCCCTAACTTAGATTTTTGTCAATATAACATATTTTCTTAGTACATAGGACAGGTTGAAGAGAGTACTTGTCATATTGAGTGAAGGAGACTCGAAAGAAAATAAAAACACTCATTCTTGAGGACAAGACTCCAGGTTCTAGGTTTGATTGATTAAATTGATAAGATTCAAATTTACACATATCAAGTTTGATAACTGCTAGACACTATAGTTGTGATATAAATCTTTGAAAAGTTTATTATTGAATACTTGGTAGCATGTGAGCACTATTGAGATAAATGCTTACTGTAATCATTTACTAGATATAACTAACATCTCCTCTAGGAGAAACTTCTTGTTTTGTTTCTAGGTTACCATGGAGGAATGATTGATCACAACATTAGAAGAGTGTTTCTCTCATTCCTTATTATTGTATTTCTTACTTTTTACCCTTGTTCCAAGCAGGCCACAAGTGATATCTCTAAAGGAGCTACTATGATGATTGTTCTTGCTTGTTTTATTATTATTATAAAGAGTATTATTAGTGTGTATTGTTTCTCCCTTGTTTTTCTTATTCCATGAAGTCCACAAGTGATAACCCCGGGGAAGCTATAGTGACGGTTGCAAGAGGCAACATATTAGATGAGACATGGAGCAGACTATTCAAGTTGTATACATGGCCGTATACATCCATGTACCAAAGAAGATGAAGAAGAAGATATTTTTGAGATACAAAGTGTTATCACATATAGTTGTCAAGGGCATCAGGTCGTCCAAGTTTGTGGTCTGCACAGGAAGCGTATGAGAGCAACATGCAAAGAAACTCATTTCGAGCTTAAAATACAAATAGACAAGTTGAATTTTGTCAGGTGTGGAGATTCCAGAATAATTCCAGATTAACGACCCCCGGGTACTCGAGATTTCAAAATTGCACAAAGTATAGTGCCATGAGAAAGGCCGAAGCCCGAAGTATCGAAGCAGATCTCAGTCATCAATTCGAAAAGGGAATATTTGATCCATTGATCTAAAGAGGGAATATTTGAGCCGTTGATCGTAAATCCCCGCCCAAGATCACAAGATTGACAGCCACAGTCTATTGTGGGGACACGACGTGCTCGGGCAATAATTTCCTTGAGCAGTCCCACAATTGAAACCGTGGTTTGGACAAAGTAATACGTGGAAAAAGGTGGTGGATTGATGGTTCAAAAGTGGTGTGAACCCAAACCACCTTTGAGCGTCCCCACAATTACATGTTTATATAGCGTCATATCCAAGAGTAGCGTGTGGCCGCCCCCTGGGAATTAAGCCGTGTTTCAATCCTGAGAAAAGGCAGTTAATGAAGTGAGGTGACATTTGAGACCTTGTCTCACCCCATAAATGGAAAATATGCATAGAGCGGTCGTAAAGGAAGACTGTCAATCCGAAGCTTCCTTATGGACATATTTTCCTGTCAAGCACATAATTGCGCCTTGCTCACATCTGACATGAGGAGGCCTGCACAATATGACAGAGAAGGCACCAACTGAAAATGTTAATGCAGTGGTTCGATCACACCCCTGGTGGTTGCAGGATTTTTAGTATATATAGGTAGTTTTGATATTTTGTTAAGGTTGATGGTTGAGCTAGGCTCCCGTATTGTAAAGTTTTGATGAAGCTCTGGTTCTTCTGGTTATGTATCTATATTTGAGACTTCTTGTTTAATGAAAATCAACTTCTTTTTCATCCTATTTGCCTCTGATACTAAAGTGTCCATGATTGAAGGATTCACATGGATTGTTTTGAATGTATTGTAATGTATGTTTGATTGCAGTGTTGTTATTTATGTTCTTCAGTTTCCTGAAGTTTTGAATCCAAGAGGATCTTGTATTTGAAGCTTTTCCTCCTTAGGCTGTTGGAAGACTTGATGTCTACAACAGACCTCTACACTCTCCTCACCAAATTATTCCCTCTATTCACCCTTACTCCAACTTACTGACTGAAGTTAATTAAGACCTCACCTACATGTGCATACCAGTCCAGTTTTCTGAGTTAAAACAATATCATCTTGAGTCTGCACTCATTTGACCTCTTTAAAACCAACCTGTGACATACAAACTTATGGGTACTGGGCTTACCTCCCCTGCAATCAGGAGGTGACTTCTAGTGCTAACATTTTTGGTGTCGTTGTCGGGGAACGAATTGAAGACATTTCCCTTGGTAGAATGACAACGAGCTTATGATTATGAAGGTGCATCAGATATAAAAACCATTGAAGTTTTCATTTGCACCTGGTGACTCCATTGTGGTGACTCCACTGTCTCGACTGCACGGTTTCAGTGTGGCTTCCTCTGGCTACAGTTATAGCCCCTAGTAGAACACAACAATCAGATCTAATTTTTGATGGTGAACAAAGACCAGACACACTCATTCTTCATATCTTTCACTTGGCGACTCCACTAATCTAAAATGGAAAAAATCCTGGCTCGGAGGTTTGTTCCTTTTAATTTTTCTGTTGTTCCTATTTTTTCTAATGTTGTCCCTACTGTGGATGAATGGGGTGATTATTTGCCCATATTTAGAGAGTGTAAATAGGACAACCCAGCTCAGCATCTCCACGAGTTTCCTGAACTCATGCATTAGTGAGAGATACATCATGAGGATGTATTAATGAAGATGTTCATGTTCTCATTGGACGGGGATGCCCGTAAGTGGTATCGATCCTTGCCCCCTGCTAGTATCTCCTCCCTGGAACAATTTCATGTAGTTTTTAATAAGCATTGTCAAAGGTATTATTCCTCTGAGTTAATCTGTCATAATTGTTGTGAGGAATATGAAGACTGTCGAGTAAAATTAATGCTCATAAATGTGACAATAAATTATCAATCCAGGAGGTTCGTAAACTTACGAGGTGTAAGCACAGGAAATGCAGGGCAAGAGTATACTAGCCTATGCTAATTCTTGAAAGAAACCATTAAACTATTGTCATTGAATGAGTAACTAATCTAAATTAAGCATTTAATCTATGAAAGAATGTAAAAATTAAATCTAGCCTAATCTAACATTCAAAAGGAAACACACTTAACTTGAAATGAAATAGTTAAACTATCTATCCTAGTTCTCCTTCCTATATTATGCAGGAGACTCAAAGTGAATCTACGAAATCAAATTCAACTTAATCTAACTATGAAAGCAACTAAATCTAAATTCAAAGGCATCAAATGCGAAATTAATCTATGAAAACAAGAAAGTGCATAAATGAAATCTAATTGAAATAAACATGAAATTATTGAAAAGTATCTATAACAAATACACAACAAATAACAAGTAAAGACAGATGAAAAACATTTGTAAGCTTACATAAACAATCTAATTTATCAACTCATAACAAAACAATGAAAATAACTATCTTAGAATCAAAGCTCTATGAATCAAAGTTCCAATCTTATGTTCTCTATTTCTAGAGAGAGGCCCCCTTTGAAATGAGGAGAGAACCCTCTTATTTATACATAAATGAAGATAAGAGACTCATAATTACAGATCCACTTTTCGCTCAACCTATCCCTTCAAATCCTCCACAAATATCTTGGATAAGATATTCTATCTCCATGATCTTCTCCTTGAAGTGAGCTTGAATGATTATCTCCACATCTTCAAAGAAGATAAAATTCGAATTTGAAGCTAGGTGGTGATTTTTGACTTTGTGAAAATCTTCAAATATGTCTGTAGTCATAAAAAAACTCATCCAACTTTGAGATATAATGAAAATATGTTAATTTTCTAATATTTAGTCACAAATTCTCTTAAAAATACTCAAAATAAATAATTTGGAAAATGGAAATGTAAAACCATATGTTTTTGTGAAAGTGATGATAATTATGGTTTTATGGAAGAATGAAATGGAAATAAAGGCAAAAAATGGTATATGAAAGATGAATAAAGTGTCGTATTTTTGCGACCCAACATTCCCCCCAACTGAACTTGTTGCATGTCCTCATGCAACTTTGCATGAATTCTCTTTAGGCTTTTGGCATATTAGCAGTGGATTTACATGATGATGATGTGTAATAATAAAACATTTCATGATGAGATACATGAGTGGCAGCTAATATTTCTTATGGTTGGTTCTTATGTGACAACCATCAATATGACAAATGTTGGTTCTTGTGTTAACAACATTTGTTCATTTTACTTATTTTCTTGCTACAAGTCATAATATTAGAAACATGCATGTACTGGAAATGATAAGTCATCAATGTACTTAGAAAGCCCTTTTTTTCTTCATATTTGAATAATGCCAATATATATAGCAATATTTTTTGAATCAAAATGAAACGAGGCATAGTTTGGGAAAAACATGTTGGTAAATGGAAAATGAGATGATGCATGTGTAAATGGAATTATGAAATGAATATCCTTCCCCCCCACCCCAACTGAAGTGGTATGTGTAGGAAAAGGAGAAGACTAAGGTAAGGAAATTTTCCAAATTTATCTATTTTTATCACTTAAGGAATTTCATGATTAAAGATTATAAAAGAACATACCTCCACTTACCCAAAAACTTGATGAACTATGCAATATGAATATGGCCGATGCAGCTGTTGGAGCATGGAAGATGTCACTGTTGTATGATCATGTGAGAGGTGAATGCTACTGTAGTTGCGACTGCTAGAACTGTTGGATCAGATAATATGAAGTGGAGGAATCTGAAATATTGTTGGTGAATCATGGAAAAGAGGAACAATGGAAGTGGAACTGTGGTACTCTCATATGGTTGGAAAAATACTGCTGCAACTGTTGATGGAGTCATGGAAAAGTGTATAGTCGTCACCCGATGGTACAATTCTAATCATGCGAATGGATGTGTCGATGTCGAGCATGAAGAGAAGTCATTGGATTTCCGGTCATTGATGAATGTCGTTAACCAATGCGAGGCAAACTCACCATTGATGTCAATGAGTACCAAGGTACCTGAGTACATCTTGCAAAGTGAGAATAGATTTGTTGATGCCAAGCCACTTGCAAGATCCGACGATCAAGGGACATTGATGTATTCCCATGATTGTCAGCGAGAGAACTTGCCATTAAGGCATGCAAACCTCTAGGTACTCAAAAGGAGCTCTAGTCTATATCCCAGATAAGGTGTTGAGGTTGATGGGGCAAGACTTGTTGAAAGGTGAGCCTTAAGGAATCCCACATCAGTCAACGCGAGTTTGTAAAAATGATTGGTAGGACTATAGATGAAAAGGCCTCGGTAGCAACAGTGTGTATGAAAAATAAAGCAGGGTAATGTAGTTGTCAAAAAGGGAACTGAATGGTTTTATTTGCAAGGCAAAATGAATGGAAAAGAGGAAAGAGATGTATGTGAATCAGAAATATAGGCGCATACGAAGTCATGAAGGATAAGGCAATGGAAAGTGGATTCCCGCATGGGTGAAAAATAAGCTTGGAAGGAGAAATGTAAATGATTATGTCATGGCGTAGTTGGTTTTATGAAAGATGGCAGTGTAGCGACAAACGTCATGACATGTGCAATGAAAAATTTAGCTCCTTCAAGCTTTTAATAAAACATGATTTTGCAATTCTTGAAAGTCATTGTGGCGTGGAATGCGAGCATCTTCAATCCTACAATCAAACTTAGTACTAATCCTGCAATAAAACTTGTGAGATCATCATAAAACATAAAATGTGAGATTAAGTACGAAGGTGACAAATTAAAGAGATAAAAAATACGTTCTTATACCTGTTTTCATGGTCGTTGCACGCACACGCTTTTTCATCGTTGATTGCTTGCTAAAGTGACTCCAAGAAACCACTTAGCGTAAAATTGTAAGGAGTAAAAACATTATTGTTTTCAGAAATGATGAAAATGTCCATTTGCAATTTTATGTGTTTTTGTTGTTTTGATTTTTTTTAAGTTATTTATTTATTTATTTATTTTTATATTTTTTTCGCAAATAAAGGATTATTGCTTTAGTTTTGTTTAATTGTTTTGCTACAAGAAAAGCTAAAAAATGCCTAAAACATATCTAATTTATTAAACCTAATTTTAACCTAAACCCTAATTAGGGTTTGTAAATAAAGCTTTGAACGTAAGCTGAATGTTTTTGGAAAGGTTGTCAAGGAATTGGTGACTCCCAATCTTCCCTCTCTGCTTACAAGAAGCATATGACCGTCAACTACTCCTTTCAGAAGCCATGTTGTACTTATGTGACTGTCCAGGAGTTGAGACGGCGAGAGAAAACAATGTTGGTTAGCGTCGTTGGTATTGAGAAAGTCGCCCGGATTGAGACGTGGGCCGCTAGTGACAGTAATCCAAGAAGATACAAAGAAAATAGTGTAGCCTATATACATATACTCAATGTACATGGTCGTTCTGAGCTACATAATGTTGATTAGTCTCACTCTGCTGACAAGATGAATCAACAACTTCGCTCTTGTAAGATATCTGTGCAGTGCTATATTGGGCAAAATTATTCTCTTCACTCTTGTAAGATGTAACTACAATCATACCTGTGGGTGATTCATTTTCAACATCATCCACCTTCTTCTTCTCCAACAAACTGGGCAGAGCTATGGGCTGAAGTTCCTTCTATTTCAACAATTTGAAAACTATCTTGCAAGTATTCATGGATTTTGGAAGTGCAATGACACTCTTTTTGGTGATGAATGTCGTGAACTATGGGAAGGTAGTCCATGATGTCGTATGATTCAATGTGCCCTCTCTGGATATAGTAATTAAGTTGTGATTCTTCTCGTGGGGTTGTGTTATAAGTGAGGAGGGATCTTCTTTTGATGACCCAAGGCGTGGTTCGAATTTGCTACCACACCTGTAATGAGTGCCTAGCCTATTTTAAGATCCCGCCAAAAAGTTCGTTGGTGCAGGGCCTCAACGACATTCGTTAAGCATGTCAACATAGAATTGGAATTTTCTAATGTCACTCCCATAATTTCTAATGCAATCTTAGAATGCCTTGTCTTGATCAATTCCACCCATATTTGCAAGAGAAAGGGAGCCAATTTGTGCAGCAGGAGTTTCAGCAGACGCGTACTCATGTTGCACTATACGTGGACCAACAACTGCATCAAAAAATCTATGTGCTATAGCGCTTCCAGTTCCAAGGGCCAAACCTTGAGCTATGGTAAAACCAATGCGACTAAGCATAGACCCACCACCACTAGATTGAATAGGTGCTGGAGGAGGAACATGAGAGACAAGCTGAGAAGGGCTGCGAACTAGTGCCCGAGGTGATGCACGAGGAGCAGGCCTTCCACCTCCACCACGACGAGCCATGATTGCAAGTACCATGGATGGCTAGGAGATAATCGATTCTCATGCTCTCATTTTTTTGTTTTTTTAATTTCTGCACTAGACATTAATGCTTGCATTCACTCATAGACATAGCAAAACAAATAACCTAAAAATAATGCTTAACCCATTATCCCTTTGTTTCCCACGTTGCCCATAATCGGCCATTTATCTTCGTCTAATTCCATCATAGACGGGCAGGTCGTTGGAAGCACAAATAGTTGAATTGAATGCCATGGCCACTTTATCAGGAGTAGATTTGATTTCCGGAGCCATATCCATGCCTGGGCACTGAGCATTGGCACACCTATGCCATCAACAACAATTTACCGGATAAGAGGCAGAAACTTTCATGATTTGATAGATGATTATTCACTGTTCGGGTGAGGTAATCGTGTCATGGAGATACAAGAGTGTGGGAAGATTCCAAAAACATAATCCATATACGAAAAAACTTTCATCAATTCCTCAATAAAAAAGAAATAAACTCGCAGATAAAAGGAGCTGCAAGATTCATCATAAATATCTTCCCTTTCTGAGCTGCGCATTCAGCCACAAGTAGAATTGACTTAGGAGAGACTCTGAGGAAAAATCCAACAATATAAAAGAAACTAGCCTTCTCCAGTAAAGCCCAGATTTTCGATGATTTCAAGTGTTATAATTTGCTGCTGACAAATTTGCAATCAATGGACCTGTGTCTTTTTCCTTGATTTGCTAGTTTACGTATTGCTCCTCTGCATCATCAATGTAGGCAAGCAGGAAAGCGATATACGCAATGAGACATGAAAAAATCGATGAAACCATTGTAGGAATGAAGGACAAGGTGGCTCCTCTGGCCTCCATTCCAGGGGAAGGAGAAAACGCCTCCTCTGTCGCAGAGGACACAACAAACATGGCATATATGATCAAATGAAATTGTAAATATGATGGAACCCATTGAACGTGAACCTAGACTGCTTCGATTCCTCAAGCAATGGAGATCACTGAGTGACAGCGGGACTCTCATGGAGCATATCGTCGCTGTCCAAAATGGGTTTCATTTTCTTAGCATGAACATGGTAAGGAAAATGCTTCTCGTGCTTCTTGTAGTACTTGAAGTCGTTGGCTACGATGATATTCTTATTCAAATTGGCACGTGTCCAGTTTGCCTCCAATACATTTCCACAGAGGTTAAGATCGTAGTGAGGCATGAAAAACAACATGGTTTTGTCCACTGTCCCTCCACCAGCTCGTGAGGACAAGACGAGCGGGCAAACCACCGGGATAAATCTGTTTCAATCGCTCAATGATAGTGTTATGATTCAATGTGATTGCCTGTAACTGAGCTTAAAGATCTATTGGCGAATGCATATTACTGTTTCAAGATCTGAATGTTAGTTCATCTTACTAATTGTCAAGCACAAATCTGATTCCAAGATAAAGCACACACATAAAAAACTTCATCCGCAACCTTGTTGATTATCTCTAGCTCATAGAATATTAAGAGCACTTGGACAATACATTATTGCTCAGGAAGATCATAAATTGTTAAAACCCACTGCTATTGAACATTTTCTTAGTAAACTCAAACGTTGATTGTTTTAGCGTAGATTTTACTCATGTTGTTGAATTTCTGAGAATGGATGCTCACTGCTATTTGGATGATTGTTTTACTAGTTGTGTTAATGATAGCGCAGAGATGAACTGGCTAAGACAGAAGATACAGATCTCAGCTATGTGGACATTTATTTTGTTCAATTAAAGTTTATTTGGTGGTTTTTATGCATTTAGTAGCTCAAATGATCATTTTATTTTTATTTTTTTTATTGAATTTGCAAACTAAAATTTATTCCTAATGTAAAAATAAAATTTAAAACAAATTATAATAATCATTATATATATATATATATAAGAAAATGGAGATTCAAACACAAAAATTGAAGCATTTTTAGATCATTAGTCTTCCTGAAAACGTTAGAGACATTCTACTTTCTGATCCTCGAGATCGCACAAAGCGTGGAGGAGAGCATACTTATTGAAAACTAACCTACCTACTCTACTCTACTCTAATTGGAATTTAGAAAGCAGTTACGTGTAATCAAACTTCTAGTGTAGCCATAAGCGCAACAATAATAAGAATATGTTCACTGTGAATTTTGCAAATGACAATCGAAAATATATATAAACGTGCAAAATTAAGTGTTGAAACTGTAAATTAACAGAATAAAAAGAAAAATTAAATGGATCTACCTGGTACCTACTTGAAACCATTGGTCGATAATGCTTTCATAGGCATAGTTTTCACTCAGATCTTGTCGCAACTCCTCGTTAACCTCCTCGATCTCCTGCTCGCATAATTGTTCTTCATCAGATGTGCAGGGTTCCTTGTATGTTGTTTCTTTGTTTTCCTTTGGAGGAGTAATTAAGTTTTCGGATGCTGTCAAGATATCCTCTTCCAGAGAAGAGGAGATCCCAACTTTTGCTAGGATCTAAGTGAGTTGTTCCAAGCTTAAACTCATTGTTAAACCATATCGAAAAAGGAGATTGGTTAATCATCAAAGATTTAAAAATAAGAAATTAAAACTATTTGTAAAAATAAAACACGCCAAACTTGAACTCCTTGCGTTACTGAGACCCTACTGTCACCAGGTTATCTGTTCGCACAGTTAGCTCATAAAAAATAAAAACTAAATTTGTATAAATAAAAACACACTTTTGCATAAAATAAAATCAATTGCACACAACTAAAAAATGCAATCTAACTCTAGCCCTTTTAACACCTCCCCGACAACGACACCAAAATTGTCGAGTAAAATTAATGCTTATAAATGAGACAATAAACTATCAATACAGGAGGTTCGTAAACTTACAAAATGTAAGCACGGGAAATGCAGGGCAAGAGTATACTAGCCTATGTTAATGCTTGAAAGAAACCATTAAATTATTGTGGTTGGATGAGTAACTAATCTAAATTAAGCAACTAATCTATGAAAGCATGTAAAAATTAAATCTAGCCTAATCTAACATTCAAAAGGAAACACACTTAACTTGAAATGAAACAGTTAAACTATCTACCCTAGTTCTCCTTCCTATATTATGCAGGAGACTCAAAGTGAATCTACGAAATCAAATTCAACTTAATCTAACTATGAAAGCAACTAAATCTAAATTCAAAGGCATCAAATGCAAAATTAATCTATGAAAACAGGAAAGTGCATAAATGAAATCTAATTGAAATAAACATGAAATTATTGAAAAGTGTCTATAACAAACACACAACAAATAACAAGTAAAGACAGATGAAAAACATATGTGAGCTCACATAAACAATCTAATCTATCAACTCATAAAAAAATAATGAAAATCACTATCTTAGAATCAAAGCTCTATGAATCAAAGTTCCAATCTTCTGTTCTCTATTTCTAGAGAGAGGCCCCCTTTGAAATGAGGAGAGAACCCTCTTATTTATACATAAATGAAGATAAGAGACTCATAATTACAGATCCACTTTTCTCTTGACCTATCCCTTCAAATCCTCCACAAATATCTTGGATAAGATATTCTATCTCCATGATCTTCTCCTTGAAGTGAGCTTGAATGATTATCTCCACATCTTCAAAGAAGATAAAATTCGAATTTGAAGCTAGGTGGTGATTTTTGACTTTGTGAAAATCTTCAAATATGCATGTAGTCATCACAAAACTCATCCAACTTTGAGATATAATGAAAATATGTTAATTTTCTAATATTTAGTCACAAATTATCTTAAAAATACTCAAAATAAATAATTTGGAAAATGGAAATGTAAACCCATATGTTTTTATGAAAGTGATGATAATTATGGTTTTATGGAAGAATGAAATGGAAATAACGACGACAAATGGTATATGAAATATGAATAAAGTGTTGTATTTTTGCGACCCAACAAAGACCATGATCAAGATATGGCTGTGTCTAATGAGGACCATGAGGAGGAAGAACATCCTTTGGGTAGGCTAATGGAGCTAGTAAAATCACTCTCTATCGAGATAGAAAGGTTCAAATTTGAGGAAAGCACAGAGGATTTTCCAATCCTTGAAGCAGATGTTCTTGGCAGCTCTATTGAGGATGACGATGAAGATTTCATAGATGTAGAGGCCTTGGATTATGCTCCTGATGTTACTGTTGTTTCAATCTTTGATGATTATTCAGATGAGGAGCAACAGAGCCCTGCATAACAATTTTCTGACTTGGGGAGAAGTTAGCCTGTATATCACAACTACGAATCAGATTCTGAGATAGATATGTAGGATTTCCAATAACATACTGCAGAGTCCCATCCTTTGTTCGTTGAAGAAAAATATTATGAGGAAATCAGCCATCCGGGTCCTGTAGAAGACGTTGAGCAACAAATTGAAGAGCAAATCTTTCCCGCAGGTCCTGTTTATGATGATTATGAATCTGACTCTTGGGAGAGCCATGAAGAATAAAAGGAGCAGTAGGAGGAGCAATTTATCTCTTTTCCAGAGCCTTTAAGTGAGCATCCATCGTTTGAGGTCAGTCATCCTGCATTAGTTTCTCATCCACCTGTGCCTACCAGAGATATTCAGCCATGTGTGAGAAGTTGTGTGATAGAGCAGGTTGCCTATTATAAATTTTATGGAGTTTGTCGCTTTCCCTATGAGCCTATGATGGAATACATGGAGTTGTATTTCCTTGATTTTTTGAAGATGCACAACTTTATCCTAACCTCGGCATTAGGAGGAAAGCTGAAGGATGTAACTGCTCTATTGTCACGATTGCATCATCTGTTCCTAATCACGGATAGAGTGAAGGAACTTCCAGTTAGAAAGTTACTTGAATGGCTATGGTGGAAGTTTTCTTTCACCTAACACTATGTAAAAAATAAATTAGTATAGGAATGTACATAAATAAGCTCCTTCAGAGCCCATGTATTTTTCTTTCATTTTTAGGATAATGTGCTTGTCGGCCTTTAATCCTTAGTAGGATGTTTTTTGAGCATGACTCCATATCCCAATGCAGAAGGCAACTGGAACTACTTTTTATTGGAAGCACACAAGGAGCATGCCATCCCATGTGGAGCCAAATATTATCACATATAGTTTTCAAGGGAAACAAGTCATCCAAGTTCGTGGTGTGCACAGGAAGCATCCGAGCGTAGCATGCAGAGAAACTCATTTCATGCTTAAAATACAAACAGACAAGTTGAATTTTGTCAGCGGTGGAGATTCTAGGAGAATTCCAGATTAACGGCCCCCAGGTATTCGGGATTTCAAAATTGCACGAAGTATAGCTCCATGAGAAAGGTCGAAGCCCGAAGTCCCGAAGCAAATCTCGATCGTTGATTCGAAAAGGAAAGATCTAATCCATTGATCTGAAGAGGGAAGATTTGAATCGTTGATCGTAAATCCTCACCCAAGATCACAAGATCGATGACCACAATACATTGCGGGGACGCGAACGTGCTCGGACGATAATTTTCTTGAGTGGTCCCACAATTGAAACCATGGTTTGGAAAAAGTAATATGTGGAAAAAGGTGGTGGATTGCGGGCTCAAAAGCGGTGTGAACCCAAACCACCTTTGAGTGGCCCTGCAATCACATGTTTATATAACGTCCTATCTGAGAGCAGCGTGTGGCCAGCCCCTGGGCATTAAGCTGCATTTCAATCCTGAGAAAAGGTAGTTAATGAAGTGAGGTGGCAGTTGAGACCTCATCTCACCCCATAAATGGAAAACATGCAAAGAGAGGTCGTAAAGGCAGACTGTCATTCCGAAGCTTCCTTATGGACATATTTTCATGTAAAGCACATAACTGGGACTGGATCGCATCTGACATGAGGAGGCCTACACAATCTGACAGAGAAGACGTCGACTGAAAACGTTAATGCGGTGGTCTGATCACACTCCTGGTTGTTGCAAAAATTTTAGTATATATAGGCAGTTTTGATATTTTTTTAAGGTCCATGGTTGAGCTAGGCTCCCGTATTGTAAAGTTTTGATGAAGCTTTGGTTCTTCTGGTTATGTATCTGTATTTGAGACTTCTTGTTTAATGAAAGTCAACTTCTTTTTCATCCTATTTTCCTCTAATACTGAAGTGTCCATGATTGAAGGATTCACATGGATTGTTTTGACTGTATTGTAATGTATGTTTGATTGCAGTGTGGTTATTTACGTTCTTCAGTTTCTTGAAGTTTTGAATCCAAGAGGATCTTGTATTTGAATCTTTTCCTCCTTAGGTTGCTGGAAGACCTGATGTCTATAACAGACCTCTACACTCTCCTCACCAAATTCGTCCCTCTATTCACCCTTACTCCAACTTACTGACTGAAGTTAATTAAGACCTCACCTGCATGTGCATACCAATCTAGTTTTCTGTGTTAAACGATAGCATCTTGAGTTTGCACCCATTTGACCTCTTTAAAACCAACATGTGACATACAAACTGATGGGTACTGGGATTACCTCCCCTGCAATCAGGAGGTGACTTCTAGTTCTAACATAAAGTATCTCATATGGAGATTGATTGTAAGGAGCAGAAGGCTCCAAACATGACCGAACATTAGAATAGAACTCACAGTAGACCTGGTCAATGGATAATTAAGTAACCTTGACAGGACGCATAATTCATTTGAAGTCTAACTCATCTTTTCATATTAATACTTGGTATTCAAAAACCAAGTATATCTTACAAAGAATATAAATTTTTTGTAGACTTAGAAGAAATTAAGACTCAGAGTAAAGACAGATCTCAGAAAGGCTAAAATGGAAAAAGGAAAAATCTTCCAGTATTGGTAGACAGATGCCATGAGTTGAGAATACTAGATAGTAGCTTCAGAGACCTCTAGGAGACATGAAATCTCCTGAGAAGATTTCAATGGAAGAGGAGGAAGCCAACCAGAAGGATTGGGATATGGATTTTTACTTAAGACAAAAAGGGAAGTTAGTGGTGACTATTATCGCATAGTTTGTAGTTTAGGTCATAGGCTAAATGATAGAGATAAAACTGGCGTAACAGGAACCTTCCCCACCCAATGTCACCTCAATGGGGAGGTTCTTTCTATTTAGGGTGGTTAGCCCAGGGGAGACGTCCCCGAAAACCTGGGGCTTTGAAGAGGTTAAGATACAAAGCAAGGTTAAAGTTTCCTCCTCACAGGTTACCACCTAAGTCAGATAGCTCGACTAAACAACCAATAATGAAGTGTATGCCCAATTGAAAACACCTGCTCGAAACAAGACAACAAAAATACAATAAATATATGTAGGCTATAACTCAAAGGGTTAGTACTTCAATAACTATCTGATATTATTTAATAAGCAATGTGAAGAAATAGATACAAATGAAGTCAACGTTTTGTCAATTAGCTATGAAAGAGTATCAATTCATCAATGTCTATCAAGATGACTAAGCCTACAATGTGTCCAATCAACAATTTGCTCAATAAATGCTTAAAATCATCATTTAATTGCTTATATTCAACTTTTGTTGCATCAAGATGAGATAACCAACTATGACGTCAGCCCTAATTAGGTTAGTTTGTTAGTTAGGGTTTCAAAATTATAGTTTTGAAAGTAGTTTTGTACACTAAGACTTCAACGTTGGAGGTCAGAAATCAGTGCCTTAGGGTATATGGAGTCAAATAAGAAGAGGGCACAAGGTTTTGAAAGGATGATGACTTAAAGACTAGAAGGAAGGGTTCCAAGGTGATGCAAAGGCAGGGCCCTAGAATCAAAACCCTAGGGGAAAGAGGCTCACTCCGATGTTGCTTAAGCAAGGCCTCATACTCTTTCCTCCTTCTTTAGGTCAACTTGAAAAAATGGCTAGCATAGATAATAAGTCTAAGGGATAAAGTGTTGTAAGGACAAGGCTTTCAAACCCTAGAAGATGATGGTCCTAGGTGTAGATAACCTAGGCCTAGGACGTCACCCTCTTTCAACCTATAAACTTCAACGCTAGCTTGAGGGAAGAAGCAAGATGAGTGTAGCAAAGGCTAGGCTCAATCCTTCTTCTTGAATGGCTGAAAAATCTCTCTCTAAGGGGACATGTAACAATGATCTACTTGTGTGCTTGTTACCTAGGGTTTTAAATCAGCAATTTAATAAGAAAATGGAAGAAATTACACCTACAACCATTCAATTAAGAAGTTTTGCAAGAAAATTTACTTACATATCATGAAGAGAAGCATAAGCAAACCCTAGTTGTAAACCTTCCTTGAGAGAAATGCCACAAAATGCCAAAAATATCCTTCGAATAGCAAGTGTGCCTCACTTAGCAAGCAAATATACCCAAGAAGGGCGCAAAAATCAGACCTCACAAGTGTGAATGAATTGTGTTATTGTTAAAATGAGGGAAAACATCCTCAATTTATATCAACTAATGACCTTTAATTAAAATTAGGTCATTAAAATAGCTGACAAGGCCAATAACTAAAAAACATATTGTTTTACATTAAACTGCTAAAAGAAAACCCTAAATGAGCAATGAGAAAGACGTCTAGCCCCTTTGAGGGAGACGTTGGCCCTTTTTAGAGAAAATCACAGCACTAGATGACAAACGTTCACCCTCTCTGGGCCTCCAAACTCTGTCATACGTGCCAAACTGCCCTGTCAAACTGCCATGCGCTGGAGGAGATGTCAAGGGCCTCTAGAATATGTCTTGGATCATCAGAGGGACACGTTCCACCTGCAGTGGGTCAACCCCCTAGGGATAGGCTTAGCCAAGGCGTCTTGGATGAAAATATCCTTCTTCTTCTCTCGTGCAAAGGCTTGATCAATCCTTGTCTTGTCTCTGCCCCTGATGAGGTCCCATCAACCATCTGATGGGCTCTTCAGCCCCATGGAGGTTTGAACTAATCATATCCCAATGTGTATCGGTCCACTTGGTACCTATCCGTCGGGCATGGTCCTGCACATCAAAAACTTCGCCCTCCATGGGCTCATTAGTCCTAGGCATCATAGCAATGTCAATCATATTTCATCATTAATTTTATCAAATGTATGCATAAAACCCCTAACATATCATCCAACAGCTCAAAGACATTACAATGACCTACTATACAAAGATGAAGAAAAAGACAAAATTCCCTATTGGGCTAGCATCCATAAGAAAAGGAAAGTTTCCAGAGGATACCATCCAAGCCATGTATCACGAGGTGGTGTGGTCCAAGGATGTCCAGACATAATGAAAGATGGGGGTGATATGATCCGTGGGTGCCTTTGTAGGAGGCGAGTTGTACCTGTCATGGATGCAATTCTTTCCAAGCCCTTTATTGCCTTTAGTCTTTCTTTTCTTTATTACTTTTTCTTTTCTTTTTTATTTCAAGGTCTAACTAGAGGACACTACCTTGGCATGGTGACCAGAGCTGACAATGTTACCCACAAGTACTTTCACAGAGATGATAAGGCTAGCTCGTGATGAGACCCCCTTTCCCTTGGTCATGCAACCAAAGGTCACTGCCCTGGCGTGGTAACCAAATAATGGAAATGTCATACTGCCAGGTACCTATGAACATAATGGG
>JASDQU010108122.1:181692-214796 GCA_032191745.1 Picea mariana
CAGGTCGTTGTATTTGCGCAGTAACTATGTTATGCTTTCCATTGTTTCTTCATCCCAGTAGTCTCCAATGTTGGCCATTTTGGGATTCTCAATTGTCCCAATGTTGACTTTCTTCACCTTGATCGATGTAAAAATTACTTATGATTCTAGAGGTGGAACTTCCACCTCTCATTCTCCTTCAACTTCCTCAATATGAATATCACGCGAGTCATCTTCATCTGGTGCTTCTTCCTGCATGTGGTAACATGACAATAGTTATTTTACTGTCTGTTTCTTTTGTTGTTGATCTTCTGTCATAAGTTCAACTTCTGGTTCCTTAATGAATATCAAGCCTCTGATTTTTTTAAGTGTTGTGTCTATGTTGGGGTTCTCATGCTCAAATGGGAATGTGACTGTAAAATTCTCCTGTAAGACTATCGAGCTCATAGTTCCTCTATACAATTCCTGGTCTACAAACCAATTTGTTGGAATTACTTCTAATGTTTGAACAAAGTGATGAGGAAATTCATACCATGGTGTCATCCGTTGGACAACTGAGAGGGGAGGGGTGAATCAGTTGTTACTGTTCTTAAACAATAATGCTTATTTTAAACTCTTTACAGATCACTCAATGACAATCACAATAATCCAGGGAGGTAAGCAATAGAATATTCAACATCAATCATACACATGAAATATACAGAGACAAATATTTCCTAAGTAAACCCATAAAGGGAAAAAACTCTTCTTCTTGATATGATAAGTAATATTTATTTTCAATACATTATCATTCTTATGAGAACCAACTCATTGTGAGGCTACCACCTTTGTTTTGCAAGCTGCAACTTGCTGAGAGCACCAACTCTCTGGTTTCTCTCGCACCCACTAGAATGAAGCACCAACTCCATGGTTTCTCTAGAACCCACTAGAAGGAAGCACCAACTCCCTAAGTGTTCCAACACCAACTTCTAGTCACACAGACACCGACAGTAGTTCTCCCTTGCACCACCCTGCCACCCTAGTTTTTATGGATGCAACCAGATGGAAGATACAACTTCCTATGTTCAAGAACCCACTTGAAACTATAAAGACAATAGTCCTCCCTAGCACCTCCCTGCCACCCTGAAATATAAATATTTACTTTCTTAAATTTATCATAGTGATACAAGATTTATTAATGGATTACTAGTCACATCATTGTTCTGCTCTTTTTCCTTCTGCACAACGCCTCTTCTGTGCGCTTTAGCTGCTACACACACCATGCTTCTACCCGCATGAACAACTCCCAACATAAGCACTCATCTCTTATCTATTCTGCGTATATTTATCATGCCAAGTCCTTTGCCAGATCATCCACGCAACTCATCATCTTCTTTGGCGGTTATACTGAGTCTGTTTGTCATTAGTGGATTATCCTGAGATTATTTTAATTATCTGACAGTGTGAATATTCATCTTTTCTATCATAGTCAAGCTTATCCTCTCTGTTGCAGTTACAGACTTCGACGCTTTTCAATCTGTCAATTGTCTCTATGATGAGTCTTCATTCCACTGGAAGTTACCTCGAGACTCCTCAGCTTCTTTGGCGATCACCCTCCAAATCCTTGAGTTCTCTAGCCGATACAATCACTTCATTATAGAATTTACAGATGGTCAATTATGGCTTCTTTGGCTTCTAATCCCCTTCCTTCATGTGACCAATGATGGTGACCAAACACCTATTCAAAAGGCACTTCCTGAGCTCCATTTAGTGAGTGCTAGCTCCTTTTTAGGATATGAATTTGGGCTATGAAATTCACGTGACCACGCGATTGTGAGTGAATCCATAGGTGGTTTGATGGCAATCCGCTTTTCACCCCACAATTCACTACAAGCCTCCATGCACCCTTTCTCCAAAACTGCGGTTTCAATTGCAGCTCGTTCATGAAAAATTAAGGCCTGATTAGTTTATGTCCCTGCAATGGAGAATGAACATCGATCTCATGATATTGATGATGCTCCTGAATGGATGGATCAGATATGTCCTCTCAAGTCTGTGGACCAGATATCACCTTCCTATATCAACGGTTGTGATCAAATCGCAACCTCGCGTGTCGGGTGTTTGAACATGAGCCAACCCCAACTCTTCCAAATCTCAATTCCCAATTCAACACTCTATGTCAAATTGATGAACCAAAACCCTCTATGATCCAATGGTCTAGACATTATTGAGACTTCATGTTTCACAAAGTTGTGCTGCAAGTTGCCTCAATTCTCCCAACTCACAAAATCTGAAATACTCCATATCAGAGCAACGATCCATATATCTCCCTTTGATCAACGGTTGTGATCAAATCGCAATTTCACATGTCGGGTGTTTAAATTTGATCCAAACTTGACTCTTCCAACTCCTCATATCTGAAATACTCTATATCAATGGCCCACAAGATTCCTCGATCCAACGACTGTGATCAATATTGTGGACTCAGACTTCGCGATTCTATGAATCTTCTTTATTGGTTTCCACATGTCCTTCCTAGATGAATGGATAGGATTGTTGCAGCTCCCAGCTCCTTGCGTATTTTCCTCCTACCTTCCCGATATTTGTGAGCATCAGATCAACGACTCACAACTCCCAATGATCTAACATTCTAGATCAACTCGTGAACTCGGACATCACGAGTTCCTGCAAATCTTTCCTTTTACTTTTCTAGTTTGTGAGTCAGGTAAATGTTGATCCCTAGCCACATGTCCTTTGGATCCAACAGTTTAGAACTCATCGCAATGTCACATTTTGTGGAGTTAGAAGATGGCTCTCGGCCATTATCCTCTTCATAGTTATACTGGATCCGACGTTTGTTGTTCCTCGGCTGATCCAGGTGGATCATCTCAAAATTAGATAGAGTTAAAGTATTCAAATGGAAAAGTAAATATTACAAAGTGGAATATCTCATCAGCATCTTTCCGGTGACGTTCGTTTCAGGAAAAACCACCTCCAAGTGACAAAGATATGAGCAGTTGAAGTTCCGTCAAAATTGGTGGAATATGGTTAGAAATGGTTTAAAAATAGTTAAAAAATGGTTAAAAAAAGAGGGTTAAATATTTTTTGGTTTGATAAAAAAAATGGGTGGTCAAGGCCCTAGCCCTTGACCTTGCCAACATCGAGGCCCCTTGGTATCAAAAACCATATCATAAAGCCAATATATAAACCATATCATATGGTGCGCCAAAACATATATTAAAAAACCATTCATAACATATATTATACAAAACATAACATATGTTTATACCATATGTCAAAACGCGTGCATATATTTCATATATATATATGTGTGTCACCATATATATATAACACCAAAAATCATGCCAACTATATTAAGGCCATAAACCATGGGATATGTCATACTGGATCCGATGTTTGTTGGTCCTCGGCTGATCTAGGTGGATCATCTCAAAATTAGATAGAGTTAAAGTATTCAAATGGAAAATTAAAGATTACAAAGTGGAAGAGCTCGTCATCATCTTTTCGGTGACGTTCGTTTCAGGAAAAACCACCTCCAGGTGACAAAGATATTAGCAGTTGAAGTTCCATCAAAATTGATGGAATATGGTTAGAAATGGTTTAAAAAAAGTTTAAAAATGGTTAAAAAAAGAGGGTTAAATATGTTTTGGTTTGATAAAAAAAAAGGGTGGTCAAGGGCCTAGCCCTTGACCTTGCCAACACTGAGGCCCCCTGGTATTAAAAACCATATCATAAAGCCAATATAGAAACCATATCATATGGTGCACCAAAACATATATTAAAAAACCATTCATAACATATATTATACAAAACATAACATATGTTTATACCATATGTCAAAACACGTGCATATATTTCATATATATATGTGTCACCATATATATATAACACCAAAAATTGCACCAACTATATTAAGGCCATAAACCATGGGATATGTCATATATAATCCAAAAATTGTGAAAATATATGTGTATATAGAGGAGAAGCCCGCGGGTTTGACACCGGGACTTCCCCAACCATTATAACCACAATCTACCAATGCGCCACCGCCATGGGACATGGCATATAATGGCGTATAATCCTTAGAAGTTTCCAAAATTCTGGCGATTTTGGAGGGCCCGTGGTCCATAGCTCGCGCCCCCAAAACTATTATTGTTTATTATTTAAATGAGGCTTTTGCATGCATCCCGAGGGAGGAAGAAGGAGTTTTGATGCAGGCAGAGACAGGCATGCAGATCGAGGTGATGTTGTACAATGACCAAAGTGAATTTGCATTCAGACTGAGGTGGTTTTTGCACGCAGTTCGAGGTGGTTCAGAATTGGCATGCATCCCGAGGCCGTACGGATTGTACAATCAGGGTAGATTTGGGAATTGTGCCAGGAAGGGCATCTGGAGTCCAGTTTCAGAAATATATCGAGTTTATACTAAAAAGTATCGATTTTTTGCAAGGATTCCAAATCCAACTTCATTTTTTGCATTCAGGCATCTAGACAGAAAAGTGCTCATGGAATCTTCCAGATACACAAAAAGGTATCCATGTTCATACTTAAAAGTCTCAGAATTTCATCATCCAGTTGTTGTTAAAGTCTGTTATTGTATATGAAAGAAAAAACTCAAAAGTCACTTTGTAAGCATTTGAATACTTAATCTATCGGCCTTCCCATTTGGAAAGTGGCCCGGAGAGGTAGCCAGGAAGTCTGGTGAACTCCGTTACCAATTCTTGTTCTTAGATAGTTTGCTTACATGTTTATGTGTTGATGAATGTTCCTAAATTTTGCATTCATAAAGATGGTTAGCAATCAAGAAATTCACATGCAAGTAATGGTTAAAGATCAAGTAAAAATTTCAGATCATCGACGCTCAGATCCAACGAATCAAATTTGTACTTATCCTCTGTGCTTCCTATGGTCACTAGAATCTGATCTAACGAACATTGGATATTTGGGATTGGTGATCCAACAACCACTGTCTCTCCTCCTCCTAAGCTTACGCATCCTCCTGACTTGGAATAATTTCTAAGTCTCAAAGGTTTTACGAGTCTTGATGACTTTGGGTCTCGTCTTCATTTCTAAGAACGTTATTCCTCCTAAGATTATTGAGCTTGCTCTTCTATTTCTTCATTGTTGTTCTTTCCATGCAGAATTTATCTGTAAACATGCCAACATTGTTGTTGTTCTTTCCATGTAGAATTTATCTGTAAACCTGCCAACATTGTTGTTGTTCTTTCCATCAATGACAAACACACTTTGTTTGTAAACATGCCATCAATCTCCCCCTTTGGCATTGATGGCAACCCTGAACGACTACACTGATTTGCTTAGACCTCCAACTGTAACATCCACACCTTTTCTCCCCATTTGACATAAATGTCAAAGAAAACATGCTCCCCCTGAGTTGTTGCAATAATTTTTGGAGGTATCAAATATTCAACCAACACATTCTCCCTCTGACAGGATGGACTATTTTAACTTGATAGCAGGGTCACACCCAAATTCTGTTGTAGATACTCAAACTGAGCTTTTGCAAGCGATTTAATGAAGATATCAAAAATCTGATCTTTGGATGGAATATAATGCAAAGAAACCATAGAGTTGGTTACCTATTCCCTCAAGAAGTGATACTTGATGGTTATATGCTTGGTTTTGGAGTGAAAGCCAAGATTCTTTGACACACTAATTGCACTCGTATTATCACAATGGATTAGGATCGGTGCAGTATATTTTACCTTCATGTCTGCAAGTGTCTGAATCATTCACAATACTTGGGTACAAAAAGGGGCAGTTGCAATGTATTCAACTTCTGTATTTGATAAGGAAATGGAACCTTTCTTCTTTCTCAACCATTCTACAAGGGAATCTCCTAAGAAGAATACACCTCCACTTGTGATTTTCCTTTCATCCACACGGTTAGCCCAATCAACATTCGAATAGACTAATAGTTGAAAATTTTGATTCCTAGGATACCATTAGCCATAGTTCATTGTTCCTTTCAAGCATCTGAGTATTCTTCTGACAGCTAACAAATGACTCTGTTTAGGTGCAACCTGATACCTTCCTACCATTCCAACAACATGGATTATGTCTGGACAGGATGTTGTGATGTACAATAGGTTGCCTATCATAGACCTATATGAAATCTAGTCAACACCAAGTGAGTCATCATGCTTTCTTAACTTGCATCCGGTGACCATAGGTGTGTTCATAGGTGCAGAATCTTCCATTTGAAACCTTTTCAACATTCTCTTAGAAATTTCTCCTAAGAGAGAAATATTCCTTCAGACCTCTGAGTAATATGTAGACCAAGAAAAAATTATAGTTCCCTTATCATAGTCATTTCAAATTTATACTGCATGGCAGAAGCAAACCATTGTACCAATGAAGCATTATTACTACCAAAGATGATGTCATCTACATAAACCAAGATAATGAGAAAATCATTACCCTATGTTTTGATATATAGATTGTTGTCAATTGTTCCTCTCTTGAACCCTTTGTTTTGAATATATGTATCCTGTTATCCCCGATTTCATGGGATAACTAGGAGATCATGTCTCGAGGCCCATAGGTCCTAGACATGGAGTATCGAGAGCAGGATTGACCTGAGCATGGCCCTGGAGGGCCCATCTTTCTTCTTCTTCATCAAATATGTCCTATCAGCAGCAACAACATACATCACCTTCGGCTTAGACCTGCATCCGAGAAGACTCTTGCTCCATGAGGTAATTGGTCCAGGTATCATGGTATGTTTCATGTTTGATCATTATAACTTTCAGATATATGCATTGAATTCCTTACATTTATGACAACTGCTTGGACTTTACACTAACCCACTTGACCATGGTTGGGGGGATTAATGGGGTGCCATAGCAGGCTTGTATTCATAGGTTTTAGTTAGCCACCAAGGGAGATTTTGAAGAGCCATCGTCCACTCCCACCATATTATCATTTTACATCTTATCTCCCATTCATCTATCCCATTCCCCTAGTCTATACATTAGGATGACCTATTTGTGGGGTTACACTTTATCCTATGGGAAGAAGGGGCTAAAGGCCCAGGGGGTAAAAGCAACTAGTAAAAGATAGAAGCCATAGAAAATAAAACCTAGAGATGCCTTGCCCAGGGACCCCCTAGAAGGCAATAAAAAGCCTCTTGATAAGAAACAAGAGGGACCTGAAGAAAAATAACAAAAAACAAGACCTAGCCAAGAGGATGGGGGGTCTAATCACGAGCCAACCCATTATGTTCATAGGTACCTAGTAGTATGACATTGTCATTATCTGGTTATCATGCTAGGGTAGTGACCTTTGGTTGCATGGCCAAGGTAAAGGGGGTCTCATCACGAGCCAGCCTTATCATCTCTGTGAAAGTACTCGTGGGTAACATTGTTAGCTCTGGTCACCACGCCAAGGCAGTGTCCTCTAGTTAGACCTTGAAATAAAAAAGAAAGAAAAAGAAATAAATAAAAGAAAGAATAAAGGCAATAAAGGGCTTGGAAAAAATTGCATCCATGACAGGTACAACTCGCCTCCTATAAAGGCACCCACAGATAATATTCACCCATGTCTTTCACTATGTTTGGACATCCTTAAACCACACCACCTCATATTACATGGCTTGGATTATATCCTTTGGGAA
Organism: Picea mariana; assembly: GCA_032191745.1. Taxonomy (NCBI): domain Eukaryota; kingdom Viridiplantae; phylum Streptophyta; class Pinopsida; order Pinales; family Pinaceae; genus Picea; species Picea mariana. The sequence goes on from JASDQU010108122.1 coordinate 189,308, forward strand.
CTTTCCCTTGCATAGGAAATGATGGCCCAATAGGCCACTTTGTATTTTTCTTCAACTTTGTACAATAGGTCATTGTAATGTCTTTGAGCTATTAAATGATATGCTAGGGGTTTTATGCATGCATTTGATAAAATTAATGATGAAATATGATTGACATTTCTATGATCCCGAGGACTAATGAGCCCATGAAGGGAGAAGTTTTTGATGTGCAGGACGATGCCCGATAGATAGGTACCATGTGGACCAGTACACACGAGGAGAGGATTAGTTCAGACCTCCATGGGGCTAAAGAGCCCATCAGATGGTTGTTGGGACCTCATCAGAGGCAGAGACAAGATAGTGCTTGGTCGAGCCTTTGCACGAAAGAAGAAGAAATACATTTTCATCCAGGATACCTTGGCTGAACCCAGCCCTAGGGGGTTGACCCACTGCAGGTGGAACGTGTCCCTCTGTTGACCCAGGATGTCCTCCAGAGATCCTTAACATCACCTCCAATGTGTGGTATCTTTACAGGAAAGTTTGGCACGTGTGGCAGAGTTTGAAGGCCCAGAGAGGGCCAACGTTTGTATTCTAGTGATGAGATTTTCCCTAAAAAGGGCCAACGTCTCCCTCAAAGGGGCTATACGTCCTTCTTACTGCTCATTTAGGGTTTTTATTTAGTAGTTTAATGTAAAACAATATGATTTTTAGTTATCATTCTTGTCGGTTGTTTTAATGACCTAATTTTTAATTAAAGGTCATTGGATGATATAAATTGAGGATGCTTTCCTTCATTTTGACATAACACACTTCACTCACACAAGTGAGATCTGATTTTTTCACCCTAATTGGGTAGATTTGTTGTCTAAAGTGAGGCGCACTTGCTATTGGAAGGATATTTTTGGCATTTATGGCATTTCTCTCAAGGAAGGTTTACAACTAGGGTTTGCTTGTGCTTTTCTTCATGACATGTAAGTAAATTTTCTTGCAAAACTTCTCAAATGAATGGTTGTAGGTATAATTTCTTGCATTTGCTTATTGTATTGTTGATTTAAAACCCTAGGTAACAAGCACACAAGTAGGTCATTGTTACATGTCCCCTTGTTGAGAAATATTTTTCAACCATTGAAGGAAAGAGATTAAGCCTAGCCTTTGCTACACTTATCTTGTTTCTTCCCTTGAGCTAGCATTGAAGTTTATAAGTTGAAAAAAGGAGACGTCCCAGGCCTAGGTTGCCTACACCTAGGGTTTTCACCTTCTAGGGTTTGAAATCCTTGACTTTGCAACACTTTATCCCTTAGAATTATTCTTTAGGCTAGCCATTTTTCCAAGTTGATTTAGAGAAGCAGGAAAGAGCACGAGGCCTTGCTTAAGCAACACCGGAGTGAGCCTCTTTCCCCTAGGGTTTTGATTCTAGGGCCCTGCCTTTGCAGCACCATAGAACCCTACCTTCTATTCTTTGAATCATCATCTTTTCAAGACCTTGTGCCCTTATCTTTTGACTCCATATACCCTAAGGCACTGATATTTGATCTCAAACGTTGGAGTTTTAGTGTGCAAAACTACTTTCAAAACTTTAAATTTTCAAACCCTAACTAACAAACTAACCTATTTAGGGCTGACATCACAGTTGGATATTTCATCTTGACGCAACAAAAGTTGGATATAAGCAATTAATGATGAATTTAAGCATTTATTGAGTAAATTGTTGATTGGATATACTGTTGGCTTAGTCATCTCTTTAGATATTGATGAATTGATGGTCTTTCACAGTTAATTGACAAAATGTTGACTTCATTTTGTATCTATTGCATTGCTTATTGAATAATATTAGATAGTAAATGAAGTACTAACCCTCTGAGTCATAGCCTGCAAATATATATATTGTGTTTTTGTTGTCTTGTTCTAGGAAGGTGTTTTCAACAGGGAATACACTTCTTTTATTGGTTGATTAGCTGGACTATCTGACATTGGTGGTAACCTGTGAGGAGGGAACTCTAAAACTTGACCTTATACCTTCTACCTCTTCAAACCCCAGGTTATCAGGGATGTATCCCCTGGGATAACCTCCCTAAACAGAAAGAACCTCCCCATGGAGGTGACATTGGGTGGGGAAGGTTCATGTTACGCCAGTTTGATCTTTATCCTTTAGCCTATGACCTAAACTACAAACTGTGCGATAACATTTTGGCTCCATTTTCGGGGAACACTGAGTGAATCTTCCTCAATGACAAATATTTTGGTAAGATTTTCCTCAAAGACCTTTTCTCTTACAAGCTTACCTGGCGACTCCACTAGACTTTATTCCCCTATTCTTTGATAGTTTCAGGAAAACTATCTGGCGACTCCATCAATGATGACCCATAGCGGGCGACAATATTCAAATCCCACTACTGTGGCGACCATCACTCTAACAAACCCTGTGCCTCCAATCAATCCAAATCCTTGCAAATGGTCTCACTCGGAGAGTTTCAACTTTTTTGACTTTAACAATATCCAAGGTAGACTGCATGACTTACCCACAAATGCAAACTCTTGGCTACCTTTCCTTTCAGGAAAGGGCATCCCTGGAAACTCACATTGGACCCATTTTTGCGACAGTGTTGACTTTCATTTGGCTCATCGAGATCACCCTGATGTCTTCATGAGGCTTTTTGCAAGTTCCCTTACAGGAGATGCTAAAGTTTGGATTTATGGGTGTCCCAAGGGAAGCATAAAAAACCCTGAAGAACTACAAAAAGCCTTTAAAATAAGGTGGTGTGATAGTTAACATTCACAAGACTCCTTTTCTCAATACTTCAACATCTGCAAAGGACCCTGAGAAAGTATCAGAAATTTCAGTGATAGGTTCAAATTTCTCCTCAAAAATATCTGATCAAAGGTGGGCTCATAACAAGCCATCATCGATCACTTCTTGTCTTCCTTAGAAGGAACCTTGCAATTCAACATTAAGGATCGGTCACCAACAACTTTAGAAGAAGCACAAGACCTGGCCTTTCAAATCAAAAGAAATCTTGATTTTGATGACTACATTCAACAAAGAAACCTAACACAAAATTGTGAACTATGGGATCCAGGCAATGAACCTATGGCGAAACCTCAACCTCCAAGGATCCTCCAGATCGAACTAGCTCCCGCCAAAAGGAAATGGAGCCTTTCTCATGAAAGTGTTGTTTCTTCTCAAGAACCCCCGCTAAAAAGGGTCCATTCGGAGGATGAAGTTCAGGATGTCTCACCCAAAAATCCTAAACCAAATCTCCCTAAATACTTCTCTCTTTTTATTCACCAGGTGGGACACCCTGTTTCTAGAGTTTGTGAGTTCACACCTTTTTATGTCTCCCTCCGGGTCAAAGATTTTCTCCTTCACAACTGTCTCCTGCACCCAAATGCCACAACCAACATAATGATAGAAGAAGTTATGCATCAATTGGGTCTGAAGATCTCATGATCAAACACTAGAGATGATTTCACAAAAGGAATCATTAACAACCTCGAGGTGGCATTTGACTCCTGCCCCAGTGCTCCTTTCTTGAGAAATGTGGTCATTATAAATGATATAAATAATTTCGAGATTATTCTTCACAATGACCTCATCGAACACTTAAATGGAAGCATTTACAAGAAGCAGTCCAGATCCACTATCCCTCATCCTGAAGGGGGATTTTTAACCGTCTATAATGAGTCTTTTGTTGGATCACCAGTCCAGACCCCCGATGAGGTAAATGATCAACTTTTATGCATCAATAGTGGTCTCAATGATTGGTTCATTTAGGAAGGGAATTTGGATATGGAAACCATTGAAGAAACAAAAGGGATCTGGACCTTGGAATTTATGGGTCACACTCAAGCTTTGGATCAGGCACTAGAGTAATTTTAACAACTCCCTCAGGTGAGATTTTCTACCACTCATATAGGTTGGAATTCCATTGCACCAACAATGTGGCTGAATATGAAGCTTTGATTCTAGGACTTAATTTAGAAATCGACAAAGGGGTTACAATCTTGGAAGTAAAAGGGGACTCAGACCTCATTGTGTCGCAAGTTTTGATGAGATTTACCACCAAAAATGAGAAGTTGAAAAGGTATCGAGATGTGGCTCAAACCCTTTCAAAATCCTTCAGAAAAATATCAATCAAAGTCGTTCCTCAAGAAGAAAACCATGTGGTTGATGCTTTGGCTGTCTCAGCCTCCACTTTACAACCATGTGAAGGACCTATTCATGACCTATGCAAAATGGAGGTTCTTTTTAGACCTTATGTCCCCGACAATTTGGAGCATTGGTAGGTGTTCGAGGATGACAATCAAATTATCATATTCATGGAGAATAGAAAAGAATTTACAGATTCACAAGTTTCTTTCCTAGCCGACTCTATGGACTTGGAAGTCATCAACCTGTAAAACAATACCTTACCAAAGGGTTGTATTCCTCTAGAAAACCTTTTTGATAGACATGATGTTTTCAAAGGAAAAAGAACCAATAAGCAAGGTGAGGAAGAATTGGAATTCAATATCAGTACAGAGATGGACCCAAGGATGGTCAAGATCGGAAAGGGGACCACTGAGAAAGAGAGAAAGGAAATACTAGAGCTCATCAGATAATTTAGAGACACCTTTGCTTGGAACTATGATGATTTAAAGGCATATAGGGGAGATGTCATCCAACACGCTATACCCTTGGTAGAAGGAGCCAAACTATTCCGACAAAAGCTAAGGCATATCAACCCAAAGTTGGCAAGCCAGATACAGAAGGAACTCCAAAATATGGTTGACGCTGGTATCATAGCCCCTATCAGGTATTCTTCTTGGATGTCGAACCCGGTAGTTGTTCGAAAGAAAAATGGTGATATCCACATGTGTGTCGCTTTTATCAACCTCAACTAGTTGTCTTTAAAGGACAATTATCCCCTCCCAAACATGGAACATTTTCTCCAGTAGGTCACAGGGGTAGGGATGATGTCTATGCTAGATGGGTTCTCAGGATACAATCAAGTTTTACTTAAAAGGGAGGATCAACTCAAGACTGCATTCACTACACCTTGGGGAACTTTTATGTACTTGAGAATGCCATTTGGTCTTATGAATGCTGGTGCCACTTTTCAGAGAGAAATGGACTTTTCCTTCAGGGACCTTATAGAAAAAATCATAGAAATTTACCAAGATGACCTCACAGTTGTGTCCAAGGATAGGAAAGACCATCTCTCCCACCTCAGGATTGTTTTCGAGCGATGCAGGAAGTATGGTATCTCACTAAATCCTAAGAAGTTTGTTTTTGGGATTGACGAAGGAAAACTGTTGGGACATATGGCCTCACTAGGAGGAGTTTCCATTGATCCTGAAAGAGTCCAATCAATAAAGGACATCTGCCCTCTAGTCAACAAGAAAGTCCTACAATCTTTTCTTGGAAAAATCAACTTCATCCGCAGATTTGTGCCAAATTTTGCTGAGAGGATAAAACCATTAAGCACTCTACTGAAAAAGGATGTTTCTTTCAGGTGGGGAGATGATACCAATAGATCTTTTGAGGATATCAAAAACACCATTTCCCAAGCCCCCGTCTTGATTAGTACTAATTTTTCTCGAGATTTCATAATATTCTCGTTTGCATCTCAGAATACTATTGCAGGTGTCTTGATGCAAAAGGATGTTGATAACTATGAACATCCCGTAGCCTTTATGAGAAAAGTCCTAAGAGATTCAGAATTGAACTACTCCATCATAGAGAAGCATGCCTATGCCTTGGTCAAATCCATCAAACATTTCAGGAACTACATCAGTTACAATAAAATCAAGGCTTATGTCCCATACCCAGCTGTGAAGGATGTTTTATCACAACAAGAATGCATGGGTACTCGAGGAAAGTGAGTTTCCAAAATATAGGAGTATGACTTAGAAATAAAACCCACCAAGATAATAAAAGGACAAGGTCTGGCCCAAATGTTGACTGAAAGCAATCAGGAAGCCATACAGATGGGTGAGAGTGAGCAAGTGAATGTAATGATCAGTGAACTAGAACATGACGACTGGTATTCCGATATAGTTTATTATCTAAAGAACTTGTCTTGCCCTGATCATTTGGTGGATTACAAGAGAAGGGATTTGATATTGAAGGCAATGAAATACTGCTTGACTGAGGATGGACTTGGATGGAAGAATCCTGATGGCGTTATACTTCAATGTGTGAACAAGGAAGAGGCAAATAAGATATTGGAAGAATTTCATTCTGGGCATTGTGGTGGACACTTTTATACTCATACTACTTCCCATAAGATCTTGATGGCCAATTATTATTGGCCAACACTCTTTTTAAATACTTATCAGCATGTTCGATCTTTCCAACCTTGCCAATACTTCTCTGGCAAACCAAGACTCCCTGCGCAGCCTTTGAAACCGGTGGTAGTAGAGGCACCCTTTCAGCAATGGGGTTTGGATTTATTGGTGAGTTCAAAGACAATTCGAGTAGTGGCTACCGGTGGATCCTAACAAATACAGACTATTTCACTATATGGGTTGAATCGATTCCCACAAAGAAGGCCACTGAATAAGTAGTCATGAACTTCTTGGAAGATCGGATCATAACTAGGTTTGGCACCCCTTCCAAGATCACTACGAACAATGCCAAAGATTTTAGCTCCTATGCTTTGGTATAATTTTGTTTCAAATATGGTATTACCATATCCCATTCCTCAAACTACTACCCACAAGGAAATGGATTGGCAAAGTCAACCAACAAGAACCTCATGAACATTCTAAAAAAGGTTGTCGGAGAAAATAAGAAGTCATGGGATAGAAAAATAAAATATATGATATGGGCAGATCGAATAACGACAAAAAATTCCACAGGGAAAACTCCTTTTGAGCTAGTATATGGACTTGAAGAAAAACTTCCTGTGAACCTCCAGATCCCTATCCTTCGATTTTCTCAACAATATGCCATAGATGCAAAGGAAATCCAAGGAAGGATTAATCAGCTGATAGAACTAGATGAAACGTGAAGAAGTGCCTTGGGTCAGATGACAAGAAACCAAGAAAAGATAAAGAACACCTTTGATCACAAAGCCAAAGAAAGAAGTTTCACCAAAGGATATATTGTCTTTCTATGAGATAAAAGAAAAAAGAAGCTTGGCATGCACAAAAAATTTGACAGCTTATGGGGAGTCCCTTATAAGATCAAAAGTTGTGCAGGTATGAATTCTTTCAACCTGGAGACAATGGAAGGAGAGATTTTGAAACTGTCGGTAAACGCTTTACATATCAAGAATTACTACCCCCCAGACACATGACTACACAGGTGAGTATAGGTAGGCATTCTTCGGTGTATTATACCATTTGAATTTCATGATAGTTTGTTTCCTCACATGCATATTGATTGTTTTATTTCAGTTATATATATATATGTGTGTGTGTGTGTGTGTGTGTGTGTGTGTGTGTGTGTGTGTGTGTGTTGTAGTTTGCGGGGTGGAAATACCACCCCACCTTTGTTGTTGATTCCCTTTTCGAGTGTGAGAAGTTCTGCAGGTTTATGCCAGAGATGTTGAGGTTCTCATGCGCTCTACAGTGAGAACATGTCCCCGAGTTGGAGCCAGATGTTATCCCCGATTTCATGGGATAACTAGGAGATCATCTCTTGAGGCCCACAGGTCTTAGACATGGAGTACCGAGACCAAGATTGACCTAAGCATGGCCCTGGAGGGACCATATTTCTTCTTCTTCATCAGATCTATCCTATCAGCAGCAACAACATCCATCACCTTCAGCTTAGACCTGCATCAGAGAAGACTCTTGCTCCATGAGGCAATTGGTCCAGGTATCATGGTATGTGTCATGTTTGATCATTATAACTTTCATATATATGCATTGGATTCCTTACATTTAAGACAACTACTTGGATTTTACACTAACCCACTTGACCATGGTTGGGGGGATTAACAGGGTGCCCTAGCAGGCTTGTATTCATAGGTTTTGGTTAGCCACCAAGGGGGATTTTGAAGAGCCATCATCCGCTCCCACCATATTATCATTTTACATCTTATCTCCCATTCATATATCCCATTCCCCTAGTCCATACATTAGGATGACCTATTTGTGGGGTTACACTTTATCCTGTGGTAAGAAGGGGCTAAAGGCCCAGGGGGTAAAAGCAACTAGTAAAAGATAGAAGCCATAGAAAATAAAACCTAGAGATGCCTCGCCTGGGGATCCCTGAGAAGGCAATAAAAATCCTCTCGATAAGAAACAAGAGGGACTCAAATAAAAATAACAAAAAACAAGACCTAGCTAAGAGGATGGGGGGTCTCATCACGAGCCAACCCATTATGTTCATAGGTACCTAGCAATATGACATTGCCATTATCTGGTTACCATGCCAGGGTAGTGACCTTTGGTTGCATGGCCAAGGGAAAGGGGGTCTCATCGCGAGCCAGCCTTATCATCTTTGTGAAAGTACTCGTGGGTAACATTGTCAGCTCTAGTCACCACGCCAAGGCAATGTCCTCTAGTTAGACCTTGAAATAAAAAAGAAAGAAAAAGCAATAAATAAAAGAAAGAATAAAGGCGATAGAGGGCCAACGTTTGTCCTCTAGTGCTGATATTTTCCCTAAAAAGGGCCAACGTCTCTCTCAAAGGGGCTAGACGTCTTGCTTACTGCTCATTTAGGGTTTTTATTTAACAATTTAATGTAAAACAATATGGTTTTTAGTTATCAGCCTTGTCGACTGTTTTAATGACCTAATTTTTAATTAAAGGTCATTGGATGATATAAATTGAGGATGTTTTCCCTCATTTTGACATAACACACTTCACTCACACAAGTGAGATCTGATTTTTGCACCCTACTTGGGTAGATTTGTTGTCTAAAGTGAGGCGCACTTGCTATTGGAAGGATATTTTTGGCATTTATGGAATTTCTCTCAAGGAAGGTTTACAACGAGGGTTTGCTTGTGCTTTTCTTCATGAAATGTAAGTAAATTCTCTTACAAAACTTCTCAAATGAATGGTTGTAGGTATAATTTCTTGCATTTGCTTATTGTATTGTTGATTTAAAACCCTAGGTAACAAGCACACAAGTAGGTCATTGTTACATGTCCCCTGGTTGAGAAATATTTTTCAGCCACTGAAGCAAAGAGATTAAGCCTAGCCTTTGTTACACTTATCTTGTTTCTTCCCTTGAGCTAGCATTGAAGTTTATAAGTTGAAAAAAGGAGACGTCCCAGGCCTAGGTTGCCTACACCTAGGGTTTGAAAGCCTTGTCTTTGCAACACTTTCTCCCTTAGACTTATTCTTTAGGCTAGCCATTTTGCCAAGTTGATTTAGAGAAGGAGGAAAGAGCATGAGGCCTTGCTTAAGCAACACCAGAGTGAGCCTCTTTCCCCTAGGGTTTTGATTCTAGGGCCCTGCCTTTGCAGCACCATAGAACCCTACCTTCTAGTATTTGAATCATCATCTTTTTAAGACCTTGTGCCCTTATCTTTTGACTCCGTATACCCTAAGGCACTGATATTTGATCTCAAACGTTGGAGTTTTAGTGTGCAAAACTACTTTCAAAACTTTAAATTTTCAAACCCTAACTAACAAACTAACCTATTTAGGGCTGACGTCACAGTTGGATATTTCATCTTGATGCAACAAAAGTTGGATATAAGCAATTAATGATGATTTTAAGCATTTATTGAGTAAATTGTTGATTGGATATACTGTTGGCTTAGTCACCTCTTTAGATATTGATGAATTGATGGTCTTTCACAACTAATTGACAAAACATTGACTTCATTTTGTATCTATTGCATTGCTTATTGAATAATATCAGATAGCCAATGAAGTACTATCCCTCTGAGTCATAGCCTGCAAATATATATATTGTGTTGTTGTTTTCTTGTTCCAGGCAGGTGTTTTCAACAGGGCATACACTTCTTTTATTGGGTGATTAGCCGGACTATCTGACATTGGTGATAACCTATGAGGAGGGAACTCTAAAACTTGACCTTATACCTTCTGCCTCTTCAAACCCCAGGTTACCGGGGACGTCTCCCCTAGGCTAACCTCCCTAAACAGAAAGAACCTACCCATCGAGGTGACATTGGGTGGGGAAGGATCCTGTTACGCCAGTTTGATCTTTATCCTTTAGCATATGACCTAAACTACAAACTGTGCGATAACATATCCAGTTTGTAATACCAAGCATGAGGATATTTTTTCAACCCATATAAGGCTTTCTTTAGCTTGTAGACAAAGTCAGGGTTATCTGATAGTTGGAAACCCTCTGGTTGTTACATATAGACTTCTTCTTTTAGATATCCATTTAGAAAACCTGACTTGACATGCATTTGATATACTTTAAACTGTTTCTGACAAGCATACGTAAGAAAAATTATAATAGATTCTAATCTTGCTATGGGTGCAAATGTTTCATGGATGTCCACTTTTCAATCTGGTCCAGTTTCTCATTCATTGATTTTAACCAATTTACATATTTACTGGCTTCATTAAAGTTATTGGGTTCCACCATGGATATGAAGGCTATATGTGATTTCTTGATGTCTTTGATTATCCTTCTCCTGGTTTGTACACCTTTGTCTTTATCACCAATTATCTAACTTGCAGGATGATTCTTTTGAGTAATTCTGGAGGAAGAATTTGATGTTGTCTGTTGATTTGAGTCTACCTGAGTATTTGTATCTTCATTTGACTCAGAGTATTCTTTTTCTAATTCTTGGACCTGTTCATTTTCATCTTCAGTTGTGTCCTCTGTAGCAGACTCAATATTTCTCACCTCTCTTATTGGGACTCCTTCATTAACCTTTAAATCAATGAAATCAATTAATTTATGCAAACTTTCATTAAAGCATCTATATCCTTTACTATTGGTAGCATATCCTAATAATATTCCTTCATCGACCCTTTCATCGTACTTGCCAAGGTTTTCATTATTATTCTTTATGTCGAACTTACTCCCAAAAACTTTGAAGTGTTTTATTGAAGCATGTCTTCCATACCATAGTTCATAAGGTGTCTTGTTACTATATGGTTTGAGGTGGGATTTGTTAAGAACATGGACTGTTGTGTGTATTGCTTCAACCCAGTAGGTTTGACCAATGTTCTTCTCATTCATCATTGACCTGGCCATTTGCTGAACTATTATTTTTTTCCTCTCAACTACTCCATTTTGTTGTAGAGTTCATAGGATTGTGTATTCTCTTTTGATCCCATGTTTATCATAGAATTCCTTGAAATCAATTGACATAAATTCTCCTCCTCTATCTAATATTACAGCCTTTAATCCGCTCCCTGTTTGATTCTTAGTAAAGCCTTAAATATTTTAAATTTCTCAAATGCTTCAGCTTTTTCTTTGAGAAAAACAACCTAAGTAAGTCTGGAGTAATCATCAATGATCAACATAAAGTAGTTTTCCTTCCCTGTGCCTTCATGTCTTGATGGTCCACATAAATCCATATGAACTAATTGGAGTGGTTTCTCTGTTGAAGTAGAGATCTTGGATTTAAACTGTGTCCAGGTTAGCTTTCCTACTTGGTAGGGTTTAAACACAGAGTCTTGTGGCTTTGATATTCTTGGAAGATCTTTTACTGCCTCAAGATTTTTGATCTTGATTAAGTGGTCCAAGTTTATATGTCCAAGTCTCATATGCCATAACCAACTTTCATCATGGTTTCTTAGAGGACACTCTTTTTTATCTTCTTTCAGCACGTATACAATATTTTACGTCCTTATGCCTTTATCCACCACTTTTCCTGAGTTTACAGACTTTATCTTACAATCCTAGAGTTTTGGTATGTAGGGTTTTGACACTTAGGTTTCAGCCTAAGGATGTCGGTGAGTTATTGTAATGTATAAATAAAGGTCAAGAGGACCTGGGATTAGGATGTTATTATTGTTGTTGGTTAGATGTGTTGATGAGTAATTGTTATTATTGAGGGAGAAGTATTGTGTGAGGACACAAGTCTTTGTTGTAAGATCTTCATCTAGGTGCGAAGATCAACCCTGCAACTGGGTGCGCAAGGAAGGGATCAAGAGAGAAAGAGAGGAGGAGAGAAGATCTGCAAGCTAAGAGTGCAGATAGAACTATAAGATTTCATCTAATATATTATAAAGCACAGTTTTGTGGATGTATCCCTAGAGATAGGGTGAACCACGTATATCTTATGTCATTTGTGATTGATGTTGTGTTCTTATGATTTTGTTATTTTGTCATTACGTTATCTTGCTAGATCTAAGATATATTGTGTGAAGTAGGTTTAAGTTGGTAGATGAGATCTAGATGTTGTGTTGTTGTTTTATTGGACCCACTTTGCATTTCCTTTGGTTGTAGACACCTGTGTCCTGCAACCCCCTATAGCTACCTCGGGTGAGATTGCATCAACCTCACAGGTGTTACCGAAAGGGACAATAGTTAGGGCTTGTTAGTTTTCTCTAGGATCTGAACCCTGGGTCTTCCCCTGTGCCAACAAATGGTTCCATTACCGGGACCGGGTCTTCTTGAGGGAATGTCAAGGTGGTTTCCACAAAGACATAGATTCAAAAGTGGATAGAAGAACAAGAGAAGGACTTCATAGAAGCTTAGAATAAGAACCCTAATATTAGCACAAAAGACTGGTTGGGAAGGTATATCTTTACTAATATACACAAAATTTTCTTTGGAGGAATCCATAAGGGGCTATATGAGTGGTTGGACAGATTAGCAGAGGCCCAGTTTGATATCATATATAGATCACCTATAGTTTAGACGTTGGCACTGATCAAGAAGGTCAAGAGAGTTGATAATTCCATGTCGAGAGAAGTAGATATTTAGTTTGATAGTACCATTGGAGGATATATCACCGAGATTTCTATTGACAGTGTAAAGTCATATAGCCAAGAAAAAAGATATTTCTTTAAGGGACTGAGAGGAAAATTTTCACACATCTTAAAGTTGAAGATCAAGATGCTATTACATGAAAAGAACATTTGGAAAACACAGTAGTTGGTCAGATTGAAAAGCTAATGTTCAAAAATTCAGACAGTGACAATGACACAGAGGTTGGACATTTGCGCAGTGGGAGGACCTTTAGAGAAGTTCCTTTGCTGGACTTGTTCGAGAAAGATCACAAACCTCTTCCATGCAAAGAAGGGTTTTACAGTGGAGAGGAAGAAGAGCTACTGAATGAGGAGCATTCAGGGTCTGCTAGGCCAAGAGAAGAAAAGACTAAGGAACCTCACCAAGAAGAGTCAAAAACTTCAAAGATTGCACAGAATGTTGAATTAAGTACTATTAATCCTTCTGTTGTTTTAGCAACATTAAGTAACCCGAGTAATTAGAGTAGTCAAAGTCACCAAAGAGATCATAGCACTTTCACTAGAATCCCAACACATACTCAGTCAATAACTCTATGAAGATCAATGGTAGACGAGATGAGGTTACCCACCTCTAGAGGATATGGATATGAAGATCCTAATCAACACTGGTTTCTATGTGAATCTGTATGGAGTATTAAGAATTTCACCGACGAAGCTATTAAACGAGCTCAGTTTAGTACTACTCTACGAGACCACGCACTGAGCTGGTACATGAAATTTGTCCAAGGTGTTGTACAACCAAATCCATTGAATGAGATTAAATCTTCCTTGATTACCGAGTTTAAGAAAACCAAATCAGAGTCACAATGCATTATGGAGCTAAAGGAAATCAAGAAGAAACTAGCTGAACCTATTTGGGATTTTGATCAGAGGTTAAAGACCTTGACAGGCCGCCTACGTTTTCAGATCCTGGATGAGAAAAACAAAGAGTGGTTCATTTCTGCCCTCCTACCACACATCAGAGTCCCTCTGATGCAACAGAAGATCACTTTGTAGGCTGAGGTACTGAAGATAACTATGAATATAGAATCATCCCAAATGGGAAAATGCATCTCAGGTATGATTCAAATCTTGAGTCAACTAACTAGTTTATCTTTGCAGGTCGAAGATATGAAAAAAGACAAGGGAAAGGATAAAAGAGAATAAATTTGGTGCATTATATGCAAATAAAAAGGCCATCACAAAGAGAATTGTCCTTTATTTCACAAGTACTTGGCATCTAGAGCTCCGAGCCCTTTGAAGCAAGTTACCCTACCTTGGTGTGAGGTATGTAGAAATAGGCATCACCCCGACAAATGCTATTACATGAAAAATATGTTCAGACACCCACAAATCTATATTGCACATTTTGTAAGTCAATAGGGAATGATGATAGGGATTGTAGGGTCTATTACCTCATGCATAAAAGGTCAAGGGATATATTCAAAATTCAATATAAAGTACAACAATAAGGGAACACTACATAGTATAATTCCCCAGGGAGAGGAAACTTCAACCCTCATGGTGGATTCAGAGGAAGAGGATGAGGAGGAGGCATGGATTGAGGTCGAGGTCAGATCATTTGTTACAACTGTGCACAACTAGGACACTTGGAAAGGTATTTTCAGAACCCTTGTACCACTTGCAGTTAATGCAACTCATTTGAGCATGTTATTGAAGATTGTCCTGTGCTATTAGCCAAACTTCAGGAAAGACAAGAATGAAACCAACAAGTACAACTCATCTCAGCAGAACCTCGCAGAGAGGATCCTAGAGTCACTGTAATCACTAGAGGAGGCTTCATTACAGAAGAAGACAGAACGACCCCGGGAAAAACCACAAAGGAAACAAGAGTCAGAAAAGATGCAGATAAGACACAAGGGTTTGATGCAAGAAAATAAAAATAGACATTTGTGGAAGAAAGAAAAGAACTTAGGAGATATCAGGATTCTTCATCAAAGGCTCGACCAGAAGTAAGAGAATGTGGAATTCCCGTGGCCTTTGATCAGTATGCTTCGCTTGGAGAAGGAAAAGAGGTAAGAAGACTTATGGAATTATTATTCACTTGCATTAATTTGATAAAGGATGAAAGCATTGTACAAGAGATACGCAATTTAATCAAACAATATGAGCTAGGAAAGGTAGATCCCTTGTTGAATATAGCATTACACCAGGTATCTAAAAACATAAGGACAAATAAGGAGATGCATCTGAATGCTCAAATTGGAGAATATGATATAGACTATGTAGTCCTCAACTTAGGGTTGGAGGTCAATGTCAAGATGAAGCAAACCTGGGCACTAATGGGAAAGCCTAAGTTGATTTATTCCCCTATCAGGCTCAGGATGCCTAATCAACAAGTAGTAAGTCCCTTTGGAAGAATGGAACATGTTCTTGTGGACATCGATGGAGTCAGAACATTTGTGAACATTAACACACTGGACACCACCCCTATCAATTGGTATCTTCAAGTAGAACTGCGCCTCATCACTACAGATTAGGAAGGTATGACTTAGAGATTTGTAGCTACCTTTTTATTTGAAATCCAATATCCTACATTGGATCAAGCATTACATATTATAAAACATAGAGTCTTTGAGGAGGCACCTAGCCCCCCCTTGGAGCAACAAGAGGATGAATGGACTACGCCTCTTCATAAATTGCAAGGCTGTTACAATATCAATGTTGATGAAGACAATGATCCTAGAAATGTGAAAATCATGGAAACAGAAGGACAGAGAGACGTAGAAGGACCAAGAGTTGAGCTACATTTTATTGGACAGCCAATTAAAATCAAGAAAATCAACATCAGGATAGAACAAGCATCGAAGCTTGCAAACATTGGAGATTATTGGGATTCTCCCATTATTGACAAGATCACAGATTTACTGCATGAATATCAAGACTTGTTTCCAACCAAGTTCACTGATATGAAGGGAAATAAAGGGACCATGGGAGAGAAGAAGATTCCCTTAAAACCATATGCAACACCAGTCAAGTAGAGACCCTACATATTGAACCCTAAATATAAGGAGAAAGTCAAGGTTGAATTAGAAACAATTTTGGAAGAAGGAATCATAGAACCTGTTGAAGAATCAGAATGGATTATCCCTATGGTAGTCCAAGACAAGAAAACATGAGAGATCGAGATCTTTTTAGATCTCAGGAAGTTGAATGATTCTTTTTTGCATGACCCATTCCCTACACCCTTTACTGATTAAGTGTTAGACAATGTAGGAGGAAAGGAGATATATTCTTTCATAGATGGATTTTCAGTATACCAACAGATCAGGATTACCAAGGAAGATCACCATAAGACCACATTTGCAACAGAATGGGGATCCTACTAGTATATAGTGATGCCTTTTGGATTGAAGAATGCATCAGCCATCTTTTCTAGGGTGGTGGTCGAAGCATTCAAGGAGTTCTTACATAAATTTTTGGAAGCATATTTTGATGATTGGACTGTGTTTATCTTATTGCAGAATCATATTGAATTTTTAATACTAATGTTGGATAGGTGCAAGAAATGTCATATTTCCCTGAACCTGAAGAAATACATTTTCTTTTCACCCTTTGGAATGATGCTAGTCCATATTGTGTGTAAGCAAGGATTGCTAGTAGATCCATCTAAGATTGCCATTATAGTTGATTTTCCCCCTCCTACTTCATTCAAATAGCTACGCACTACACTGAGACATACTGGATACTATAGGAAGTTCATTAAATGCTATGCACAAATCACAACACCTATGGAGAAGTTGTTGAAGAAAGATCGTCACTTTCAATGGAAAGAAGAATCTCAATAGAGATTTGACACACTGAAACAAAAAATGGTTACTACGCCTATTCTGGTTTTCCCAGATTGGAGAAAGGAATTTCATGTACATGTCAATGCATATTATTTTGCATTAGGAGTAGGAGACACTGACCACCCATTATCCTTTTCTATTCAGAAGCTATCAACAACTAATATTAATTACACCACCATTGAGAGAGAAGGCTTAGCCATGGTGTATGCGTTGTAGAAATTTTTCCACTACTTATTGGGAGGACAATTTAAAATGTTCACTGACCACTCTGCGCTGAAATACCTAGTCGACAAGCCAGTGTTCAGGGGAAGAATATGCATATGGCTTATGTTATTTTAGGAATATGATTTTGAAATTGTGGTTAAGCCGAGAATGATGAACAAGGGACCTGATCAGGTTGGGACATGGAGAGGAACCTACTAGTTTGGAGGATACACTTCTAGATGCACAATTACTGGCCATTAGAAAGGTTGATGATCACTTCACAGAGATAGTTCAGTTCTTGTCAACCGGAATAACACCTAGTGAATACACAATCATCCGGAAGAAACAACTAGTAGTGCACGTTGCATATTTTTCACGTATATTCGAACAGTTATATAAGATGGGACCTTATGAGATCCTAAGGAGATGTGTCATGGAAGAAGAAATACCACTAATTTTAGAAGAAACTCACGAAGGCATTGTAGGAGGACACTACACATGAAAGGAAATAGTGCAGAAGGTTATTAGAGTTGGCCTCTGGTGGCCTACTTTACACAAAGAGGCTAAAGACTACTACAGAGCCTGCGATGTATGCCAAAGAGATGGGAAACTATTCAGAAGAGATGACATGCCTTTATCACCCCAACGAACCCTACAGGCATTTGAGAAATGGGACATTTACTTTGTGGGACCTATAAACCCACCAAGGAAGCACACAGGAGCGAGGTACATAATCATTGTGACAGAGTACTTGACCAAATGGGTAGAAGCAAGAGAAGTTAAATATTGTAGTGAAAATATAGTTGCGCATTTTATATTTGATGATATCATAACCAGGTTTGGATGCCCAAAAATCCTCATGAGTGATCAAGGTGCACATTTTATTAATAAGACCATTGAAGCCTTGACTCAGGAATTTGAAGTTCACCATCAAAATAGCACTCCTTACCTCCCACAAGTGAGCAAGAAAGTTGAAGCATTCAACAAGATCTTAGAGACAAAATAGATGAAGATTTGCAGCGTGAACAGGGATGACTGGGATTTGCAAGTACCAACAATATTATGGGCCTATAGAACCACTTGCAAGAAGCAGACAATGCAGACCCCCTTTAAGTTGGTTTATGGTATAGAAGTAGTTGTACCCATGGAATATTTAGTCCATATCTTAAGAATTGCATCCTTTATAGATATGGATGAAACTAGTGTTGTTCAAGAGAGGCTGGCACAATTGGTTGAACTAGAAGAAAACATATTTATTCTAGGATTCCATCAGCAAGTTCAGAAGGAATGAGAAAAGGCCTACCATGACAGACATATCAAGAAGAAAGTGTTTAAGCAAGGAGATCTAGTATTGGTATATGACAACAAGTTCATGAAGCATCTAAGGAAGTTCAAAACACATTGGCTGGGACCATATGAGGTTGCCTATGTCATGGAGGGAGGAGTTGTCTAGTTGAATACTTTTAATGGAGAATGGAAGGAAGAATTGGTGAACAGGAGCCGGTTGAAATTGTACTATGAAAACTAGGTGCCTCGCAAATATCGATAAAAAAAGAAGGGGAAGGGTCTAGGTACTAGGTGCATTTGAAACTGGGTACCAGACACATAAAAGACAATCTACACACAATGGGGAGGAACAGATATGACAACATAGATTGCGTTGCACAATCTGCAATTGAAGAAAAGAAGAAGGTTCATATCAGAGTGCCTCGAGACGAGTCACATGTGAGTGTCGAGGGCCTGTTGGCCCTTGGTTATATAATAAAGAGAGGACTAAAGCATAACAAATGAAGTATGAATTGTGCAGAAGACACAATGAATGATACTAGGTCTAAGTGAGAAAAAGAGTAGAAAATATAGAGTGAAGTCCAAGAAAGAAATTCATTGGATGAGGAGATAGAGGATGACAGATTAGAAAGGAAGAATAACTGTGGACAACTCAGCAAGAGGAAAATTCCACTGTTGGATTCCTTGGAGGACCTAGTGGGATGGAAGGAAATACAGGTTGGTGAAGCCCTGAAAATGTAGGTTAAGTTGACCTAGGGTTTTACACACCTAGGGTTTTGGTATCTAGCGTTTTGACACTTAAGTCTCAGCTTAAGGATATAGGTGAGTTATTGTAATGTATAAATAAAGCTCAAGAGGACCTGGGATCAGGTTGTTATTATTGTTGTTGGTTAGATGTGTTGATGAGTAATTGTTATTACTGAGGGAGAAGTATTGTGTGAGGAGAGAATTATGTGTTGTAAGATCTTCAGCTAGGTGCAAATATCAACCCTACAGTTGGGTGCATAGGGAAGGGAGAAAGAGAGAAAGAGAGGACGAGAGAAGATCTGCAATCTAAGAGTGCAGATAGAACTGTAAGCTTTCATCTAATATATTATAAAGCATAGTTTTGTGGATGTATCCCTAGAGAGAGGGTGAACCACGTATATCTTGTGTCATGTGTGATCGATGTTGTGTTCCTTTTATTATGCTATTATTTCATTGTGTTATCTTTCTAGATCTAAGATATATAGTGCGAAGTAGGTTTAAGTTGGTAGATGAGATCTAGATGTTGTGTTGTTGTTGTATTGGACTATTGGCACAGGGTCATACCTAGGGTTCAATGCTCAAGAGAACACCAACAAAACCCTGACTATCGGCCCTTTAGGTAACACCTGTGAAGCAGATGAAGTCTCACCCGAGGTAGAGGCAGGGTTGGTTGTAGGAATCAGATGTCTGCAACCGTAGATGGGACACAGATCTGTGATTATAGCACTTAGCAATTATCTAGCAAGGTTTATCTATCAATATTCAACCCTTACAACACTTCGCAGTCAGCATAGAGCATCCCAATATATAATTAGATTCAAGAATACTTAGAACTTAGATACGTCAAGATAGATTGGATTCACTAGATCAAACACTAAGCATCTTATATATCAGATCTAACATTCATTCCTATCTCAGAAGCACAAAGCATAACTAAATCTATTTAATCACATCAAGCACTTAGCCAAGAAGGAGATAAACACATTAGGTCGAAGCACAGAGCACAATACAAAAAGTTACTCTGGTTCACCCCCACCCTGGGGATATGTCCACAAAGTATTCTTCTTTATATTATCTCGATCAAGCGGTTACAACACAGAGCTTCAATGACCCTTACTTTGCATAGGACAAAATATCTGTGCATCTCACTAGATACTTCTTCCTTTCACTTCAACACAAAACTACAAAAACTTGCACTTAGCTTTTCAATCTCCTTACAATCATGCACAAAGCACTTGCAATATATATCCGATCACATAGATCCAGTTACTAGCACTAAGCCTTTAGCTATACATCACATAGATGTACTACCGTCTTCTACTTAAATTGCCTAAGTATCTATTTATAGATTACAAAATGGGCCTAAGCATGGGTAAACCCATGGGCCGGCATCCCTTTCCCATTACATCAACCCAAAACCCTAAAGGGACCCAAAAATAGGTCTAGTTTCCCTAATTTTTTCTTCACGTTGTGCTCCATCTTTAGCAAGTTGTTGCAGTCCCAAAAATGGTCAAATATGACCAAGTATTCTTCAAAACTTGGTGAAGGTCCAACAAGCCCCCAACACTCACCTGTGACTCGTCCCAAGTCACTCTGGTCTGATCAATTCTGCCTCGAATTCCTTGAGATTGGCTCAAGCTGCTTTGACCTGTTGTAGTGTGACAACCTCTTGCTCAGTGAATTCCTAGATAGATGTGTCATTGAGCATTCCTTCCAGGCATTGTTCTATAGTGATGACAACCTATTCGAGTTCATCTCGCTAGCTTTCAAGTTCAGCAAACAACTGGCATGCCTTTTCTTGGATTGGATGAAGTTGTTGGGAAACTTCCATCACTTTACTTTGCAGTGTATGTACCTATTGTTGGGTTGTGTGTTGTTCTGTGAACCTCTTGATTCTTTCGACTGGGGTCAAAGTCTTGATATGCACCTATAGCATGTCTGCATGTTTCTTTGCTTCTTGGATTTGTGCCTCTAATTTATGCAATTATGGACTCTCTGCAAGGGTTTCATAAGTCTAGGTGCTTCTAGTGCTCAGATGATTTCATTCCAGGGGAAATGTTTTTAATTGGCCAACTACGCTTTGAGCAGTGGCCTCTCTTAGATCTCTTATTTCTCAGGGGGGGTCTCGGGCATAGTGCGAAGCTCCAGATTCATGATGCGCTGTTGGATTTTTTAGATTACTTATTCTAGTTGGGTTACCTATTGTGGGAGATGGTCTTTCATCTTCACTTCTATGAGTGTCACAGAGTGAAGTTCTTTGTGAACCTTTTCCTATACTTCAAGTTTCTCTGCTATCAATTGTACCTTTTCCTCGTCCCACTTCACTTTCTGAGAAATATTTTCCTGTTATGCCTCAATCTGTTTTTCTAGAAGTGCTTTCTATGCTTGCATCAAAACATGGGTGGCTTATGTTGTGTCTTCTTGAGATTGTCAAAAGAGAGCTTCAACTTGATCAACGATCTGGTGTAGGTGAGTGGGCTCATCGCCTGTTTCTGATGTTTCTCTTAACAAGGGTGCTGTAGAAACTACTTGACTAGACTGGAGTGCCTGTTGCACTTCTTGGAGTTATCCCTTTATTCGGTTGAATATCTCCTCCTTCTTTTCTTCTTGCTTTTCTGCGAGCTCTAGTGAAACATCATTCAGCTTAGCAATTAATAAGTCGAAGTCATTCGGGGTAAGAGTAGTTTTACGCATGGTCCAGGTGGCCTTAGCTTTCTTTCGGGAGGATGTTTTTGGTGGTGTAATATTTCTTTTCATGGAGGGATCCTCCTCCTCTCTAGGTGGAGTAACCTCACCTCTATTTTTCTCAACTTTTGTGTCACCTAGCTCGTTACCATAACCTCCCTACACAGGTGAGATCGAAGTAGTCTTCGTGGATGTGCTAGGGATATCTTAAACTTTGTCATCCTTATTAGTCTTTCTTTCCTCGTCAGACATGTCTACGACGTCCACTACAATAAGGAGGTCCACCAACCATTCCTTGGTAATCTCCTCCAAGTCATCTTCTATCATCTTGTAGTAGGATTGGAGTTGATGTTTATGCTCATCACCACGCGCTGTAATATAGGTGAAGTGGAGGTCCGCACTGAATTTCATCAAAGGTATAAACCTATGAAGTACGTTTGGGGTGTGTTTTTTTCCTAATAAACACTTGAAAAAGTGAGAAAAGTCCATCTCACTTAGTGTTTCCTTGGAGGCACAGTGCCTAGGTTCACAGTCCACACTGTCACCTTGATTGGAACCTCTTCCTTCTAGGCTTACTCCTAGGGAAGCCAAGGGGGGTAGACCCTAGTTACTAGATTTGATTTGACTTTGAAGTTCTAGGAGTTAGTTTTAATTTGTTAAAGGTTTAGGGGGAAGACTAGCCTATGATGCTAAGGCAGCCAATGCAAAGTGCACTATTTTCAATGACAAGCAAATCCTTTTTCCTAAGTCAGCTAAAACTAGTGCCTAAGGATTGGGCAAGAGGTCAACTATGTTTGAGGGTGTTGAATTACAAAATATTACAAGTATAAGATTGCAACTACTCCACAAAAATAAGATACAAGTACTTACAACAATAAATACGAAATGTTACAACAATTACACAAGATACAAATAGACAATATTAACAAGTGCTTAAATGTGAGAATCCAAAAGATATCAATACATTGAGATCATTCACATCAAGCCAAGCATGCCCCAATAACACTTACTCTATTGGAATTGTTTTCAATGGAAACCACTAAAGCACTCAAGACTCAACAAGATGATGCCTCCCCAATGGGATGCACAACTTCTTCTTGAATCACACCACAAAGAGCATAAATTGAAAGATGAAAACTCTTGAAAGATAAATGCTCACCAAAACCAAAGATTTAACATTTAGAAACTCAACCACATTTTCATGAAAGAAAAGAGATTGTGTATGTTCTTGCAAGATATATTTCTAAACAATCATAAGATATACCCAAGTAAAGGTTGTCTAAAGAAACTAGGTGGTTAAGAGTTGCTTAAAGATTTGGTAAATTTTACTTACCCTCCTAACAAAGTGTCAAACCTTACTCCTCCTCCTTCTCTTTCCAAATAACTGTCATATGCTCAAGATAGTAAGGCAATGAGGCCCACCCTAGATTTCATGGTCATCCCTAAAGTAAGAGTACTTCCCGGAGAGGACACATCATGTGCACCGTGAGACAGTCCCCTACCTACACCCTCCGTTGTTTTCCTCAAACCCATTTAGACGGTGAAGATGGTGAAATTAGGTGTCCTAGTTGGTCTAAAATATTATTATTACTTATGGGTAAGTCTTAAGGTGGGTGATGAGTGTTTTAGGTGAGTTTTAAGTGCCCAAAAATATTGAATTATGCCCAAAATCGAAACTTAAAGTGTTTGTTATGAAGTGTGTTGCAGATTATGAAAATAGAACATGCACACATCTAAAATATGTAAGAAAGATGAAATCGAAACATCTACTCCACCATCTTTTACTTGACCATATGTGAATATGAACTTGAAAGGAAATGAGCAAGTAAAAGACAAGAAAAACTTGTCAACAATTATAGAAAAATGAGGAAACTATCACCACTTAACCATGTGTGCTATTTGTAATGTCCCCCACCTCTTGGAGAGGTGATGAAGAGACTCAGTGGCCTGGGCACCCCCACTAGGTCATAGTCTCACACTGAGGGGGGAACTCAACGAGGCTAAAGTTATATTTTTAAGTTGATTTAAGAAAGGAAAGGGATAAAGGAGTAAAAGATAACTCAACAGAAGAATAGAAGGTTAACCCTGGGAGTTAACCTAACTCAACAGAGAATTAGAAGGAAAAGTATAAGTAAGAGGTTGGGGCGCACCTATTATGCATTATGATTTTGGTATATTCCTTGTTATTTCTCTTGAGCATTCAGTTTGGGGGTTTTGTTGTACAAACCCTTGTGAGCAACTCAGTGGTGAAATATCCACTCACCTTGTTCCACAGCTTGGTCTCGGGGATGAAAGATTCCTCCACACCATTCTACTCTCAGCATATCTCCTTCTAGAGCTTCAGAAGATAGCAGGGTCATATTGTTGGGGAGTTTCCAGCAAGGGTGCACCATACCATTGAGGAGGGTTCAATCTAGCTAATGAGGAGGAGCGTTTGGAATTTCATCAATTGGGTTTTATTTGTATGCGCTCCATCATCATTCTGAGGGTTTTCTTGAGGAGTTATCACCACTCAATCTTCAGCATCAGCTTGGGACGATTTGGAGGATAGGAGGACGTCCCACTTTCTTGTATTTCTCAGATATAGAGAGATCTACTTGAGATCTGGGTTTGAAACTTCTTCCATGGGATTCTCATAGCCTGATCTATATTCTTGGAGAGTTTCATGTAATTTGGAGGTGTATTTCTTCAGGGATGAGTTGCCTATCGTTTCATCTATTTAGGAGGGTGAAACTCCCTTAGAAGATTCAAAATTTGGAGAGGTTGGCCTTGGACGTTGGGCTTGAAACTTCCGAAGGAGGATCCCACTACCCTGATCTATTATCTGACCAAGTTTGCGCTCATTTGGAGTATTCTTCCATCAGGGTTGAATTATTAAGGGCTTCAATATTCACTTGGAGCTTAGCACTCTTTAGCTCCAGAGTTTGGCATTTAGATCTGCTTGGTATTGGTCTTCATTACTTATCTAGCCTTTGGAGGCTTCTTTGTATTGATGGGAGAATTTTGTAGCAGCTCGTATCTATTGTTTGTATGGTCATCTGAGGTTTATGCCAGATCGACCATCTATTGTATTGATCCTACATTGCTCATAATAAAAAGGTCAAATATTTGCTTGTGCTTCTATATCTTGAATGTACTGTGATCTTCATGTGTTGGATGAATCTTCTATGAACTTAATAACTCAATAAACACATGCACATCAAAAAATAAGTGGTATTTAGTGATTCCAAGCAAAAAATTGGCTTGGGATCATTACATTGGTATCAGAGCTTCGATCCTCCAAACCCGTGGAGGGATCGACACATGCAGAGGTACAGTGGAATTGTTATGGGTCGAAGGAAGAAAAAAAATAGTGAAACAGAGGAAGAAATGGAAGGTTCAGGGGATGATCATGAGCCTCAGGGCTTGGCTTTCTTAGTAGCCAAATTTGGTAAGTTCCAGCAAAACATGAACCACATAGAAAGCACATTGGTCCAACACTTAGATGAGTATCAGGAAACCAGCAGAAGGGGACAGGCCAAAATTTCTGAAACCTTGAAGAAGGTTGACGAGAATCTGCAAAATATGAACAAGAACCAATCTCGGATAAATGACCTTTTGATGCAAGTAACCCATCAAGGAAAGGATCCTAATATGTATGGGAATAAGGAGGCTGGTGGTTCCGGTGGAACCCATGAGGAAATAAAATATAACCCAAAGAAAGAACCGGGATCCAAAGGAACTCTGGGAGGTGGCACGTCCCATGGGAAGATAGGTAGCAGGGTCAATCATAGGCCATACATGCCAGTGTTCATATATGAACAGCTAGGCTGACACTCAGGTAACAGAGCTAACCCCAGACCATACATGCCCACTGTTAGGACCACGCTATGCACCTTTTTGCCTATACCTTTTGACATTATTATACCTTTCATCACTAGTATTTAGACTCACATTATCACCTCACCTAATCA
>JASDQU010108123.1:0-22127 GCA_032191745.1 Picea mariana
ACCAGAAGCAATTACCCGTTGGCCCCAGATGTGGCCATGTTGACATCTTCATCTTGTGATCCATTCCGAGTTGGCAACGCGTAAGGTCGCGCACAAGTCGGACATCTTTGCCCTGCTGGCACGTTGGAAAAGGCGTCGTACAACATGTCTATGTGTTGGCTCATGAGTGTGCCATGGTAGACTTGGTCTACCATCTAGCTTCTCAGATCAAACATCAATTCTAAATGCTCCGGGTGGAAGAATGGCGGTGGGACACGCCACTGTTCCTGCACACTCGATATGGGAGGTGGTGCAAGGACCTCGCCACCCTCCTTCGACCTGCCACGTGCCTTGGTCTTTGTAGCCTCACTTGTTTCCGCCCCGCTCTATTGTTCCATTGTTGCGCTCTGGCCCTGTTCCCCTGCCTGTTTCCCCTGGTCCTTATCGCTCTCCATGGCTATGGAAGAATTGTAGTCAGTTGCGAGTTTAACATCCTGAGAAGCCATATGGAGGAGCTCTTCTGGAAACTCCTCCTCGATGTAACAGATGTGGAACTCCTCCAATTGTGCCTCCATGGTGTTGTGCTCTTGTGGCTCCGTAGTGACTGCCTTAGTGGCTTCCTCCGAGAGGTTGCTTGATGGTTGCTAGTTTTCTGGCACTGTGAAAAGAAGAGGCTCTGGAAGAATCTGTATGGCTCCTCAGGGATGACCTCCTCCACATATGCCATGGGAGGCGAACAGGCCATCCTTTCTCTGCGCACAATTTGAGTTCAGGCCATGGATAACGCTCTCTCCAGCCATTGTTGTCTCTTTTGTCTCACAGCCAAGGTGTACCAGGTTGAGCCGCGTGGCTTTCCCCTCTCTCTCGGCATTGAGATGGAAATTTGAATGACTAAGTTGCAGGGGGTGTTTCTGTGGCCACACCAGAGCTCGAAATTGCTAGCCTAGTTCGAGCCAAAGGAAAAATGGAGAGAGTCGAGGCAAGTCTAGATGATAATAGGGAGGAGCGATGGGACAAGTTCCATTATCGTTCCCCCGACATTTACTTCCTGTGTCATCGGACTATTCACGCGAGGGAGAAGTCCCATGGCGTGAGGTTGGTGGTTAAGGCTTTCTCCCATCCTTAATGGTGAGGGGCAGGGAGCCGACCTACCTTATTTATGCTCGGGCCTAGCTCCATGCTGTGTGGCACTAATGTGTTTTGTATCACCCCATCCGGGGTATTAATTTTTAAAATATTAATCATAAAATGTTTCACAAATAAATTTTAAAGTGAAATAATTTTATCTTAAAATTCTTTTATAAAAAAATAAAATTAATTTAATAACAAAATTTAATTCTTGAAATTATTCTTATAAATTTAATTCTTAAATTTTTTTCCTTATAATAATATTAAGAGGTCATTGAATTCTATAACTTCTTTTTGTCTTGTAAAATAAAAATACAACAATATTTACACCTAAAGGTGTACATCTATTGAAGATGGGCACAATTAATAATATTTTAATTATAAAAACTAATCTTATGGCTAGCTATTGAAGATGTTGGCATATTCTTAGTCGTCCTCCTAAATCAATGAATGATATTTTATGTTCATAACTTTCTTTCATTTTTTAATGCTTACTTTTCCTTGTTTACTTTTTCACATTTACTTAATATGATTAATATTTTGATTGCCAAGTTTACCTAATTAACAAAAATAAATATGTATAAAGCACCTCATTGTCAAGTTTTGTTGCTTCATTTTTGCGTCTGCTTAGTGGGCTTTGAGATTGTGGGAATGAAAGTTCACTTAACATTGAAACCTTAGTATTTTATCGGTTCTAGATGTTGGCTTCGTAATGGTGGTATTCCCAGTCTAACCATTGTTTGTGTTCTCCAAATGGGCAGAGTTAAATAGCCTGCAAAGTAGACCATTTAAAGCCTCTTTCATGGATCGTGTTCGCTACTATAACTTATTTTGTCTTGTAAAACAAAAATACGGCAATATTATTTCATGATTATCATAATTAAAAATTAAAAAAAAAAAATTAACTAATATATGTAAATATGTGTATTTGTTTTATAAAAAGTTATAGACTTTAACTTTATTTTAATATAATATAAGTATTTGTTTTAATATAAAGAAATAGATTTGATGTTTCACTTCTTTATGTAAGAATAATATTGTTTTTTTCCAAGGAAAAAAATTTGTAATTTTATTTATATAAAGCAAAATTACATTGACATATATCTCAAAGTATTGAAAACTAAAGATTATTAGCAAAATGGAACATTATCTCTCAAAAAATAACTTATATGTGAGTGAGTTATATCACAAAATATAGTTGTTCTTTGAATTAAAAGGACATTACAACATTCAATATCAAGATCTGAAAATTGTCCACTATCACAAATCTCTTAATTCTATCTTCAAAGAAAGTATAGTTCTTCCATGACTTAAAAATACCAATATATATATATATATATATATATATATATATATATATATATATATAGTGCATGAGGGAGATCAATTATGTGTTCATCCTGAAAGATGGAAATGGTCCAAGTACCGCACTCTAGCCCTAATGCCTCTTTTGAAAGATGATATGCTACCTTGTTCCTATCCTTATATATGAGACAAAGAAATGTGTGAGAAGATCATCAGTTGTTGTTGTATATACTCAAAAAGTGGCTTCCTTTCTAATCCATTGGATAGTTACTAGTAAAGAATCATTGAAAAAATTGTATTTGTGTAACACCATATTCTTGAGCCAATTGGAGGGTCAATTTGAGATTCATTAGTTCATAATAGTTATTAGTTTCCTAACCAGTGCCAGCTTTGGAAGCTATGTTGTGATTTGAGGAGAGATACAAGATTCTTCCCAAGCCTCCTACAAGAGGATTACCTTGAGAGACACCATCAAAGTATGCCCAAGGAATATCTATATTCATGACTTTTTCTTTTTTGCTTGGTCTTTTTTGTTTTGGATAAGCATTTAGTATATTTAGAGACTAAATCACACATTTAAGGGGAAGGTTCTCATGTCCTTTGAAAAGCTTCAAGTTTAGAGCAAGTCATATTTCCCACACTATATTGGGTGGTAGAGCTCTCATCTTCTTTGTGTCTCTATTTGTATACCAAGAACTGGAGGCTTCTTTAGTGCTTACTCCTTTTCATACATTCCTTAGCCCCATCATGCTTCCAACTTATTTTCAAACCCCCTTGGAAAAGGAGAAAGCTAGAAGTAAGTGATCTACAGTTACCTCTTCTTTTTGGCATAGACTACACCATCCTAGAAAAAAAAATCTCTATAGAAGTTTTTAGGTGGGAGCCTTGTTGTTTAATATTATCCACATGAAGATTTTGTTCTTGGAGGGACACCTTAAATTCCATACATGATTCTCCATCACCCAAATCAGTTATCCCACCAAACCTTCCTCAGCAAGGGCTCTATATCCCAATATGGCAACATAAGTCCTAGAAGGGTTAAGAGACCATAATAATTGGTCTACTTATTACCCTAGTTTGACATTTCTATCTTTCAAGGCTTCTATATATATGACTTCAAATTTCCTCGTGATCCTCCCCTAATCCAATTTCCTCCTAGGTGGTCCATTTCCAAATTCAAAATTTGTCTTAGTGAAAAAAAACTTACTACCTACATACATATCATATGAAGATTCCAAGGTTGAATTAGAAGAAGAACCCACATAGGTACCTAAAGAACAACCCCATGAATGACATAAAAGGGAAGAAGAATCTACAAAGTTTGTTACCTCAAAGGAAACACATGTTGAAAATTCAAAGAAAGAAGAAACAATAACTATGGTTGTTGGTTTCCACCCCCACCACCCTAGGAAGCAACCTTCATCAAGTCATGATTCATATTATATTGAGAGTGAAATGAGATACAAACAAAACATAGCAGAGCACGCAGAAATACAATGAAACCCAAATTCTATTAATGAATAAAATAGCATAATATTGTAGAACACAAACTGACTAGAATGGTGGTAGTTTATCTCTAAAGAGAAAGAGATGCCCGCTATGCTCAATTGAAAAAAGATGATTACAAAGAGGACAAAAAGGGTCTTTTATCGTGAAGCCTAAAAAAGAAAGATTAAAAAAACCTTAACCCTAGAAGATGAAATGCCAAAAGTATTGTGGGCCATGAGGTGGTTAGTTGATATGTCAACTTCCCGGGGGTGCAACTTTTGCATACAATATCTATTTGGGGTGCACATTATCTCATTAGGAAGAACTATCTGAGGATTAAAAAATTTGGTTGGGCCAATGACAAAACTTGACCGCCCAAATGTCCAAAAAACATCGTTTAGGGCCTCAAAATGGCCCTGGAAGTTTGGGACCTGAAAACCGTAGAAAAATTGTCAATAAGATAGAGAACCATTGATTCAATGGGAGGGGTGGGAGGCCACCGATATACACCTAGATTGGTCCTCCCCCCTTAGGAAGAAATGGTCTCCATTGCATCAATGTTATACCCCAAGGACGTGCCCCAGTTATTTTATGAATTGTAAACATGTTTTGTAGGCTGGTGAGCCGAGCAATTATAAGCTAGTAAGATTATGTGTTAATAGACCAGAGATCCTAGGTATTAAAGGCCAGGAGCCTGTTTTTGTACATGTAATTATGCACATTATTAATAAAAAAACATCGTTGTGTGTAGACCGACCACGAAGAAAGAGTGATGGGGGACTAAACTTCCACAAGGCTGGGTAAGGGAGGGGGCTAAGTATTTGGGCCTAGGGGTTAAGCTAGGGGGCTTACCTCTACAGGAATAATATTTTATTATTAATTCCTGAAAGCTAAGGTGGTAATGTTGAGTGTTTTCCTAAGTTCCTAGAAAGGGAACGTATGCTAATGGAGTGCATGCAGCTCTAGGGAGACAGGTGTCAACTTGGGCTCATGCAGTTAAAACCCAAGAGTCAAATCGTGTTGTGGGTTCGCTTACCATTTCCCATCCTCCGTGAATTCCGTTTAGCTCTACGATCGACCTCTGCATACCCTCGCGCATCTCTGAAAACAGAAACCGTGAAGTCGTCCTGTGTGGCCTTCTTGAGAAGCCTGACACATCCTGTAACCGCCTAAGCCTTGCTATGTCTTAGTGTTCGACTATTACCGTTTTGGGTGTTCATAACCATTTTCCCTGATGTTGTTGCTATCACCCGTACCTTGTTGGAACTAAGTCGAAAGTGGTTGAAGAAGCGGGTTGTCAGGCTCGTGGTTGAAGAGGCAGGTTGTCAGGCCTGTGAGCATCTCTCTCCAGGTGAGAGAGTTTGTTGAGAAGTAGTTTTCTCCTAGAGAGAGTCCAACACCAGCTACGGAGCTCTAAGAATTCATGATCCAGCCTGTTGTCGAGACCCTGATAAGGGAAGTGGAGCAGCTGATGGACTGTGGAACAGTGAAGGTGCATCTTCCCAGGGTGGAACAAGCATGTGGGGAATGAGAGTTCCTAAGTGCCAAGAGGTTACCTTGCTCGTGTTACGAACCCCAAAGCATTAATGAGTGCCAAGAGGTTACATTGGTCGTGTTATGAAGCTCAGGAGGGGTAGCGGTATTGTAAAACCACGACAGACGTGGTATTGGGCCGCAGAGTAATGTTGACCATAGGATCTGTTTGGAAATAGGGAAATACTCTACGACCATTAGATCTATAGAAAGCACAGAAGGGTTATCCTGGAAGCCCTTCGGACTTCGTGATGTTGGTAAAGCCGAATGTAAATATAAGAGGAAGGCCGAAACCTGAAACTCTGAAGTCCTGAGGAGAGATCTACACCGTAGATATGAGGACAAGAGCTTGATCGTTAGATCAAGCAGAAGAGCGAATTGTAACTTCAGAATTATTCGATCAGGAGAAGTGGGATGTGCTAATGCACAAACTTTCAAAACACGAAGTTCCGAAGCAAAAGTGAAAACCCTAATTTTGGATTTCGGAAGTCGGGAGAACTAATGTATGTTGAGGAGAGAAATTTTGAACTTCGAAGTTATGAAGCAAAAGAGTAGACGTGGTGGGGCCGAATGATGTTGCCAGGGTGACGTGGACATTCCTAGACATGCCACATGCCACCATATGAGTAAGCACCTATCTAACTAGCGCTTGGTCACGGCCCATGATCACGTGGGTTGGGGACAGAGAGAAAGGGGCTAGTGCCCGGAAATTATTACAGAGCAAAGAAGAGCTCGGAAAGAAAATGAAATCTGAACGTTTTCTTAAATCAAATTGGTTTATGAACGCTGGGGAATTGTTAAGGAATCATGACCTGACAAATTTTGGTTGACTGCACATTGTGTTTGAATAATTCAACGAGTGTTAGGACTGCAACGAATTGCCACAGAGTGCAGAGAAATGGAAGAGGCACATAATGATTCCAGTTCAAAGAATGAAGTAAAAGGAAGGGATGTCCATTTGGGAGTGGAAGGATCGAACTCCAATGGGCACAGAGAAGAGATGGATAAGGAAGGGCATATGATGAAAATCATTGAAAGATTGCAGAAAGAGGCCTAGACTCACCGAGCTGATAACAAAAATCTCATGAAATCCAAGGATCGACAGGGAGAATTCAACTTAAAGTTGATGCAGAGTTTGGAGAGAATCGAAAGGAAGTTGGATAAGGAGAGTGACTCAAGCAAAACAAGGAGTGGAGGGGCCCCTGAGAAGAAAAGAAGATCAAGAAGCATTAGCAGGCATCGTCGTCACTCTCCGAAGCAATCCAATAAGGAGGCACATAGTAGTTCAAGCCCATCTCCTACCAAAAAGAATAGGATATCTGGAGTGGATGAACTGAAGGGAGAAATGAACAATATTAAACCTCCTATGTTTGATGGAGAGTACAAGAAGGAGGAAGATGTCGAGACATGGATGCTTGGCATGAGGAAATATTTCCAACTGCAGAATTATTCCCCTCGTGTAGAAGGAAGAATTGAAATGTATCAACTGAAAGGAAAAGCATTCATGTGGTGGGATCAACTTGTGCATGTGCAACACATTAAAGAGAAATATGTTACTTGGAAAGAATTCAAGAAGTATTTCAAAAAGAAATACTTGAATAAGAGATACTATGACAGAAAGATGAAAGAATTCTTTGAACTCAAGCTGGGTAGCATTCCCATTAATGAATATGAATGAAGGTTTTTGGAATTACTGAAGTACGTTCCTTTCATCAAGGATGAGATTGTCAAAATTCAAAGGTATCTAAGTGGACTGCCACCTTCCATCGGTGACAAGATCTAGTATGATGATCCTACAACTATGGAAGAAACTATAAGAAGAGAAAAATGCCTATATGAGAAGCAAAGAGAAAAGCCCACTTTTGAGAAGGCTTGGGATGACCAAAAGAAGTTCAAGAAAGAGCAGAGGAAGAAGGGAAACAAACCTCCCTTTTTTAGAAACAATCCTCAAGGACAACCATCTTTTAGAGACCAGAGAATGACTGAAGTAGGGGGAAAAAGGCCAAGGCAGACACCCATTCAGTGTTGGGGTTGTCAGGGAAACCACAAGTACAGATATTGTCCCCACAAAAATGGCAAAGTGAGAGTTGTCCATAATGTTCAAAAAGATGAAACAGTGGAAGACATGGGTAGTAGAATACCAAGGATCTATGCATCCGTGGACAAAAAACAAGGTGAATATCAATCACATATGATTGAAGTGGAAGGTATGATCAACAACCATGCCTTTACTATTTTAATTGATTCAGGGGCTAGCCATAGTTATATAGATCCTAGAGTGGTGGAAAGTTTGCAATTGTCAAGAATCAAACATGGAAAATCTTGGTTAGGGCGGCTGGCTACAGGAACCAAGAGAAAGGTTACCAAATTGGTTAAGTCATGTTCAGTGGACATGAATGGAGTGAGCACAAGGGCTGAATTGAACATTCTGCCTTTAGGTTACTATGAATGTCTAATTGGGATGGATTGGTTGGACCAACACCATGCCATCTTAGACTGTCGTAACAAGGAATTCACTTGCCTAGATGATGAAGGAAACCCAAGGAAAGTCCAAGGAATTCCTAGAGCAGTTGTTTTTCAGAGAAATCTCAGCAATGCAGTTGAAGAAGTGCTACAGGAAAGGATGTCAATTATTTGCAGCCCACATGGAGGAAGCATCTAAGGATAAAGTATCAAATCTTGAGGACCATGCGGTGCTAAAATACTTTGAATATGTATTTCAGGATGTACCAGGACTACCCCTGAAGAAAGATATTGACTTTTCTGTAAACTTGATGCCTGGAGCAGCTCTAGTGTCAAAAGCTCCTTACAGAATGAGTACACCAGAGCTAAAAGAACTACAATTGTAGCTTGAATAACTTCTAAAGAAGGGGTATCTACTCGCAATCATGTCACCTTGGGGTGCCCCGGTCCTATTCGTGAAGAAGAAAGATGGTACGTTCAGATTGTGCATCGATTTCAGACAGTTGAACAAAGTGACGATTAAGAACAAGTATCCTTTGCCAAGGATCGATGATCTCTTTGATCAGTTGAAGGATGCCAAGATATTTTCAAAAATAGATCTCAGGTCAGGATATCACTAGGTAAGAATAAAGGATGAAGACATTAGCAAGACCACCTTCAGAACAAGGTACGGTCATTATGAATTCACAGTGGTGCCATTTGGGTTGTCAAATGCACCCGTTGTTTTTATGTGCCTAATGAATGGTGTATTCAGGGAATATCTAGACAAGTTTGTCATAATATTTGTGGATCACACCCTGGTGTATTCCAAGTCAGAGGAAGAGCATGAACAACATCTGAGGATGGTGTTGCAAGTGCTAAGAAAGCACCAATTGTATTTCAAATTGAGCAAGTGCTCATTCTATCAAAAGAAGATCCATTATTTGGGGCATATCATTTCCAAAGATGGGATAGTTGTGGATCCTGAGAATATAGAATCCATTAGAGAGTGGTCAGTGCCAAATAATGTAACAGAAGTTAGATCCTTTATGGGTCTAGCTGGATATTACAGAAGGTTCATTGCAGGCTTCTCGAAGATAGATCACCCTATCACTTCTTTGCAAAGGAAGGAGAAGAAATTTCAATGGACAGAAGAATGTGAGAGAAGTTTCCAACAATTGAAGCAGTTGTTAACTAGTGCTCCAATCCCGAGGATCACAGATCCAAATGTGGATTTTGTGGTTTGCATAGATGCATGCAAAGAAGGACTGGGAGGAGTCCTCATCCATAATGGATTTGTAATATGTTATGAGTCCAGAAAATTGAAAGAGCATGAAAAGAACTATGCAACTCATGATTTGGAGTTGGCAGACATAGTGCATGCTCTAACGAAATGGAGACATTACCTCATGGGAAACATATTTGAAGTCAAGACAGACCATCATATTCTGAAGTATCTATTTGATCAGCCAACCTTAAATGTTAGGCAGAGTAGGTGGTTGGAATTTCTTTGTGAGTGTGACTTTGATATCAAGCATATCAAAGGAAAGGAGAACAAAGTGGTTGATGCACTCAGCAGAAGAGTGAAAAAACTACATGCTATGGCCATTAGCATGTATCAAACTAATATTAAAGGTGGAATTTTGGAAGTTGCAAATGCAAATTTGCAGTACATGGAATTGGTAGCAAAGCTACAACAAGGTATGATGCTACAAAAAGTGGAATATCATAAATTGGGAACTGATGGAACAGTCTTGTACAAAAATATAATTTATGTACCTAATTCTCAAGAATTGAGAATTATGATCTTGAAGGAAATGCATAATGTGCCTTATGTTGGGCACCCTGGCTATCAGAAAACGGTGGCAGCAGTCAAGAGCCAATACTTTTGACCAGGTATGAAAAAGGAAAATGCAGAATACATCGCCAGATGTATGGAGTGTCAGAAGTTCAAGGCTCAGCATAGGCACCCAACAGGGTTGCTGCAACCATTACCCATTCCTGAGTGGAAGTGGGAAGTGGTGACAATGGATTTAATCACGGGATTACCCAGAACAAACAAGCAGCATGATTCCATCATGGTGGTGGTGGATAAGCTTACTAAAGCTGCCCATTTTATTCCATTGAATACCACTCACAAGGCTGCTAATGTTGTCGATATCTACATGAGGGAAGTAGCAACATTGCATGGTATTCCCAAGACAATTGTGTTTGATAGAGCCCCAAAAAATTAACTCAAAGTTTCGGAAGGGTTTATTCAAAGGGTTTAGAACGAATCTAAACTTCAGCACAGCCTATCATCCTGAATCGGATGGGTAGACAAAGAGGGTGGACCAAGTGATAAAAGATATTCTAAGGATGTAATTATGTAAAGGCCTATGAACAACTCTCTCCAGATGAGAGAGTTTGATGGGAAGTGGTTTTCTCCTAGAGAGAGTCCAGCACCAGCTACAGAGCTCTAAGAATTCTTGATCCAACCTATTGTCGAGACCCTAAGAAGGTAAGTGGAGTAGCCGATGGAATGTGGAACAGTGAAGGTGCATATTCTCGGAGTGGAAAAGGCGTGTGGGGAATGAGAATCTGTGAGTAGTGGGTGTAAGAAGGCTCCTGGAGAGAATCCTTCCAGTTGCACTGCACAATTTTCTGTAACCTCATCCTTGTGTAGGATTCCCTTGCCCTGGGTGGAGCTTAGTCCCAGCTCGGGGGTGACCCACTGCTGAGCGTGATGAGCAACGTGGTCTTTGGCTGGGAGGTTCATGGAAGGTCTGCACTTAGTTGGTGGATTTACTCCAGCTAAAAGATAAGTATCATTTATGTGCCTAATTATGTATGTTATGCATGTTTGTGCTACTGGTAAATGTACCATGTGTTCAGTTGCATGTGGATTTACTATTAATCTTGTTTGAATCTGAATGGTAACAATATCTCTGTGTTATGTGTTTTAAATCCATTAAAATGCATGTTATATATATGTGTATGATTCTGCGTGGTATCAATACCCGGCTTGTGGATGGATAGGTTGTTTGGGTAGCATTATCAAAGTATTGTGAAAGTGGCAGTTGGTGGCGTTGTCGGGCCTATTGGTGGTTGGGGACATTACAGTTTGGTATCAGAGCTAGTCTATTAAAGACAAGGTATTTAGTTGGTATCGTTTCTCGGCCTGTTGGTGTCTAGGGATGTTACAGTCAAGTTCCCTCATCAGATGGGGAAACTTCTATTGAATTTGGCTCTTGGTGAGCCACTTGCATTGGTGAAGAAACTACCCTGCTTTAATAACCCAATAGAGTTGTATGTTTTATTAGCAGGTTCCTTTCATATATGTATCCATGATTCGATCCATTGTAGACTACTCAAGGAAGTTAGGGTTGAGTTTTGTAGGGGCCAAGTGCTCAACTACCTTCAAGGTGTTCAGTAGAGGTGGAAAATATGGGTGAAGGAGCTCCACATTAAAGACTAGATGCGAGTCAATGATTGGGGGAATATATAATTCAAAAGCATTCTGGCCTGCAACCTTGGTGATGGTGTAAGGCCCATATCAAAGTGAGTGAAGCTTGTGATGGGGTCCTATAAGGTGATCTTTCTGCAAATGTAACCAGACCTTATCACCAACATGAAACTTGTGTGGAACCCAATGTTGGTCATGTCATTGCTTGTACTTGGCATAGGATTTCTACAAGATGTCATGATCTTGTTGGAGAATGTGTTGAATCCTTTCAAAAAATATGGCTTCCTTATCAGCCTCAGTCTGAGTATGGGAAAATTCTTCTTGTGTGGATGTAATGGACAAAGCTACACTAATTAGGGCCAATGGTTGGAACCCAAATCACACCTGAAAAGGGTTGTGGCTAGTAGAGCTATGAAGGGATGAATTGTAGTTATGTTAAGCATAAGGAAGAATCTCATCCCATGTGCAGAGATTTTTAGAGTTGTACATTCTTAGGATATTCACAATCATCTTGTTGATTGCCTCCATCTATCCATCGGTTTGGGGATGGAAGGCAGTTGAATCGGTAAGCTTGGTGTCCATCAATGACCAAATACTGGACTAGAATGTACTCAATAACCTGCTATCACGTTCTAAAATAATAGTCAGTGGTAGCCCGAAATGAACCCAAACATGCTCGAAGAAGAGCTTAGCAATGGCCCCGACTATGATATTCTTCTTACAAGGTGTCAAAACTGTCATCTTAGAGAATCGATCAACAACCACAAAGACACAATCATTACAATTCTTGGTTGAAGGTAGACCCGACATGTAATCCATGAAGATGGACTCCCAAGACCTATCAGGAGTAGGAAAATGGGTGTATATCCCCTATTTCTTAATGGCAGGTTTGGTGATGGCATAGGCAATGCATGATCTAATATACTTACTAACATATTGTCGAATCTTTAGCCAATAAAAATAATTTTTTAGTATTGCCACTTATTTTTCCATGCCAAAGTGTCTTTCCACTTGATTGTAATGAGCTTTGTAGGCTCACTTGAAGGAACATAGAGATGGACCAGATGGCATAGGTTTACATCATGGAGATAGAAGTCTGCAATTGGGGTGACTACACCTAGTGTTTGATATGTGGAAGAAAAGGCAAGATCGATATCATATAATTGGGACCACCCCGAGGTCTCATGCCTATAATATTTTAGCACCATGGTTAGTGATGCAACTAGAGGTTTACTAAGGTAGTCGACAACTCGATTGGTCTTTCCCTTCTTGTACTTGATGTTCAAGTGGAGTTGTTACAAGTATGTGGACCACTATTGGTGGTGGTCATTCTGTAACTTCCCTTGTGTATGCATGAACTGTTGAGGCTTGTGATCAGTGTGGATGATCATTTCCTTTCCCATAATGTATTTCTTCCACTGTCTACATGCATGCACAATGGAGTACATCTCCTTGTGATAGGTGGGATACATGCAAACAACAACAGATAGTGTTTCACTATGATTGAAAATCGAATGTCCTTGTTTAGTGAGGATGACATAGATAGCATAATCCGAGGCATATGTATTGATGTTGAATGGTTTTTTTAGATCTATAAATGTGATTAAAGGTGTGAAATAGAGGCATTGTTTCAGATCCTGGAATGCTTTTTGTTGTGATTTAGACCAGGAAAACTTGGATTTATCTACCCCCTTGGTCACTTGAATTAAGGGCCAAGCTATATGAGAGAACCCCAAGACAAACCTATGGTAGAAGTTGGCAAGACATGGGAAGCTACGGAGCTCTATTAGAGTCATATGAGTTGGCCAGTCATGAATGACTTGGATCTTGGTTGGGTCCACATGCACCCCATGTTCATCCACAATGTATCCTAAGTATTAGATTCTTTACATATCAAATGATAACTTCTTGAGGTTGGTGTATAACTTGTGTTGTCACGGGGTTCTCAGGAGATGTTGAATGTGCTATAAGTGCTCTACCCAGGTTCGACTGAAGATGAGAATGTCATCCAAATAGACCACCATAAAAGAGTTTGTGAATGGCTGCAAGATATCATCCATCATTCTCATGAATTTCATTGGAAAATTATTCAAGACAAAAGGCATGACCAACCACTCGAAGAGGCCTTCTTTATATTTGAAGGTTATCTTCCATACGTTAGTTGATTCTATCGAAACCTGGTGATATCTCGACTTCAAATTGATCTTGCTGAAGAAATTGGCACCCTTGAGCTGGTCAAGAAGATATTCAATCCAAGGGATTGGGTATTGGTTCTTGATAGTGATTTCATTCAGGGCTCTATAATCAATAGAGAGTTGCCACGTTTGATCCTTCTTTTGTACCAACACAATTGGGCTCTCATAAGGTGAGGAGCTTGGTAGAATGTGGCCCTTGTGGATGAGTTCATGAATTTAACACTTTATTTCCTCATTCTCAAAAAGGGAGCATCTATATATTGGACCATTGGGAAAGGGAGAACCAGGTATCAAATCAATGGGATGTTTTACCTAACAGTACTGATGAAGTGAAGAGGTATTTGTATTCCTCTACAAGCTTGTCCACCTATTTATGTTGTGTAGAGAGACCTTGTGTTGAAGTTGTAGTGGTCGCAGTGAACTTTAATTCTCCTTGTAATCAAACCATGAAGATGAAAAACTTCACATTCTATGAGATTAATTTTTGGCATTTTTTTTCCAATATCAAGGAAATTGCAGTAGTTAGAACTACCTCAGGTACCCAGTAGGGCTGACCCCCCAAAGTGATAATGACACTATAGGGTTGGGACTCATAAACAACATGATGTTTCCACATATAAGGTGTCCCTAAAAGAACATCACAAACTTTGAGTGGGGAAACATCACATAGTATCTCATCTTTGAACGACTTGATGTTGCAGGACAAGAGACATTGTTGGCTAATGCGAAGGTCCCATTCTTGGCTCAACCAACCAATGGTGTATGGTTGGGGGTGTGGTATCATCGATAAATTCAATCTCTTGATGACCTTATCCAAGATCAGGTTCTTCTAGCTCCTGATGTCAACAATGAAATGAAGTGGGGTTCCCTTCACCCACATCTATGAATGTAAGAGGTGTTCCCTTTCCTCATGCTTCTATGACTCATCTAGTTGGATATTTTTGGTTGCAATGGTAGCACTAGGTTCAACATCGATGATCCATTTTCCTTTATCCTTCTCTGAATCAGATTCTAATTTAGGGTCTGACTCTTTTTCCTTAAGCTCGGACAACAATGACTGTTTTGAGCGACATTCGTCAGTGTTGTGCAAGTGGCCTTTTTGGAACTCATGCCACTTTCCAGTGTCCTTATTCATCTTCCCATTACCATTATTTTCATGTGGCTTGGACTAGCTCTCTTGAGGTTGACCTTCCTTTATTTGTCCCTTGTTCTATGAGTTAGGGCCACCTTTTCCATGCTTATGTTGTTGCATATTTGCAAACCTAAACTCTTACTTATTTTGTTGCTTAAATTTTTTCTTGATTTTGACAACATATCGATAAGAAAATCCCAGTGAAGAGATTTCCAAGAAATCCATCTGTAGTTGGATGTAGCTATGTAGGCCACTACTACTCAGAGTATCTGATACCCAACTTTGAGCATAAGGTATGGAATATGTTAGTGAGCTTCAACACCGTTTGGTTTCTTTCCTTATGGAAAGTCATACATCTCGTTTATTGGTCATCATATTTTTTGACAGGGTAGAAATCCTCCTTGAGGGAATCTGCAAAGGCTTCCCAAGTGGGTCATGTCCCAAATTCCTTAGACGCATCTTCTTTATGTCTCTCCCAGTGATATTCCCATCAATATTTAACATGGGGGACGGATTTACGGAGAGTGGAGGTGATATTTTCAATTTCAAGAAAATTTTGAATATAGTGATACCCTTCTAACAAATTCGGTCATTTCTCCAAAGCATATACATCTATCTGGCCTTCAAATAAGTGGATTTCAAAGTTTACTTGTACCTTGAAGGGTGTTTCACCTCTGAAATGGTTTCTTGTTGTATAATTGGAATGAAACATGCACAGAGAATTTAGCTAGCAACAATTCACACAATTTTTTCAAATTTGAGAGAGAGAGAGAGAGATGGAGAGAAAGAATAATGAATTGTATTAACCAAATGAAACAATGGAAAACTACATATGATATACTCTACATGGATGAAATAATGCACCATAGTATTTATCTAGAGAGATGTGAACACACACTAACAGACACAGGAGTGAACTACCACCTAGTCCTAGTTAATTATCCTTATAGTCATCAATTAACTAGCTAATCACAAGTGGAGTTTGGAGAATCTCATGCATGCACATGTCTGGCGCCTTCCTAGTGATGATCCCAAAGTAAGTGTTCCCTCCTGGTGACGATCTCAAGGTGATCATGTGACACTTGTTGATTATGAGAATCACATTCATGCACATGTGTGGTGCCTTCCTAGTGCCAATCCCAAAGTAAGTGTGCCCTCTTGGTGATGATCCCAAGGTGTGCATGTGACACTTGGTGATAATATCAAGGTTTCCATGTAAGACTCTACTCCACTAGTGTAAATAAAGTACAACTGAGTAATGACTGAAGAGGATGTGGCACCCTCATCTAGGGGAGAATATCTCTGACTAGGGGTGCCCTCAACATAGACTAATAAACCTAGGAAAATAAATACTATATGGGTGTGTAATATCTCCAACACTTGTTGAAGGTGCCTCGCTTATCGTCGATAGATTTTGAAGGATCTGTGAAAATTTGTCCACCATCTCATTCTTTTGTCATGCAAGGGCTTCCTTTAGCAACATTTTGAAAGGATCTCTTTCTCTTTCATCACTCTCAAGATCCAACTCTTTATGCCTTGACCTTGTCGGGGACATGCACTAAGAAATAACAAGGATCAGAATACTCCAATACCATTGATTCAAATTATATTGAGAACAAAATGAGATACAAACAAAATATAGCGGAGAACATAGAAATACAATGAAACCCAACTTCTATTAATGAATAAAATAACATAATATTGTAGAACACAAATTGGCTAGAATGGTGGTAGCTTATCTATGAAGAGAAAGAGATGTCCGCTATGCTCGTTTGCAAAAACATGATTACAAAGAGGTTGAAAAGGTACTTTTATCATGAAGCATAAAAAACAAAGATGCAAAAAACCTAAACATCAAAACCCTATCCCTAGAAGATGAAACACCAAAATTATTTTGGGCCCCGAGGTGGTTAGTTGATATGTCAACTTCCTGGGGGTGAAACTTTTGTATACGATCTCCATTTGGGGTGCATGATAGCTCATTGGAAATAACTGTCCAAGTATTACAATTTTTTGGCTAGTGCTAGGGCATGTCGATGGCAACCCTTGGCCCCCCCAAATGTCTAAAAAACACCATTTAGGGCCTCTAAACAAACCCAAAATCTTGGGACCCAAAAAAACTGTAAAAAATTTCCAAGAAGATAGAGAACCATTTAGTCGATGGAAGAGGTGGGAATCCATTGATATCCACCTAGATCAAGGCAAGGTTGTGAGCATCAACAAATCTACCATGGACTAACATGGAACCAGAAAAGCACCTGGTATAGAGGTACATGTAGGAATAAACATGATGGTTATAGATATAAGAATAGCACAATGAGAACACGAAACCAAAGGAGAAACCATAGTCGATATAAATATGGCAAGGAATAATTTGGACCGATGTTCAAATATCACTCAAAAGGTGGATGCTTATGCTTTGTACTAGTTGAATACATTGTTTAACAAATCATATTATATGGCTTACACTCATGTTTTGAGGACAAAAAATGTGATGAGGGATGGACTATAATGTACCTAGGGATGCTAATCAATGTAATGTTAGGTATATAAGGAAGATAATTATTGTAATAAGGCCCACTAAGTTGTTGAGGCCCACTAAGTTGTTGGTGTGTGAAATCATTAAATAATGTGATGAGTTATACTCATGGAATAAGGCACTCTAGGTAGTTGAGGGGTAATAAATGTAATAATGAAGGGTAGTTAGCATAGGTCCCTAGGAATACCCATGAGATATTATATACACATATGCATATCATTGTATTAAGACAATCATGGCTTGTGGAGTGATTCCTTCCATAAGGAGGAATTAATGGTGTTACTCTACATTAAGGGTTTTCTCTATATTCTTGGTGTTGATTATTTGTGTATTCTAAAGTTTAATGGTTTTATCTTTTATCTACTAAGGTTCACTACACTTTATGAATCTTAATTTTTTATTCTCTTGTGTGGTGTCTTTTGATTAGCTAGGTTTTATTATGCCTATTGTCCTTAGCTTGTGGTGGCTACCTTGTGACCCTTTATTTTTGTAAAATGTATCTTTTATGTATATAAATGGAATACGAAGCATTTATTTACCAAAAACAAAAACTTTAAATAAGAATCATCACATGTCTACTTAGCTTTCACATATTCCTCTTATAATGGAAAAAGAGTGTAAATCATCACATGTCAACTTAGTCAAGTTTGATTGCTAACTTGGGTC
Source organism: Picea mariana (assembly GCA_032191745.1). Classification (NCBI taxonomy): domain Eukaryota; kingdom Viridiplantae; phylum Streptophyta; class Pinopsida; order Pinales; family Pinaceae; genus Picea; species Picea mariana. The sequence continues at coordinate 17,853 of JASDQU010108123.1, forward strand.
TACAACCAACCCAAATAACGCTTATGATGCACATTGATTTAAAAATATATTAACTAAGTTTTATTTGGAACCATGTGTTACTCAAGACACAACACATAGTAAAGCAGGTAATATGGAAAAGGCAATACAATGTCAACAAATTGTTTGACAAAATCTTAGTAGGAGAAAATAAGTGGATATCCATAAAATCACTTTAAGGGACAACAATCACCTTAGATATGATGAGATGAAACTCCATAGCCAATGTAAAGGCTAGCATCTAAAATAATGAGGGAATGTTACTTAATCATTAACCTTCAATATTTATTTGTGAGTACTTAGGAGATGGGAACACTCTGGTTGATTATAACATACAAAATGATCTGGAACATATCACTATATAATTTTTCAACTATCTTGGTCCTTTATGGGTGGAAAAATTGGAGGAGTTGGATTGCAGCGCCCATTTTAGGGGCAGCTCCCAATTTGGTGATGAACCTTCTAGAGCTAGTTTGAGGCATCAAACAACACTTTTTGGAGTAAAACATTTGTGATCATATCGCTTATCTCCTTGATGTTATTCTACACACTGAAATCACCTCAATCAGAGTTTGTGCACAGAAGTTATGCCTCCCGCAAGTTGACCACAATGGTACTGAGTGGATGCCACATCAACCCCCATTAATCATGTATGGGGCTAGTCAAGTGTGGAATTTCAAGAATATTATAGAGGGTCAAAAACCCTAACACTAATTGAGGGTTGAAGCATGGAAAAATCGTAAACCTAACCCTAGATGGTTAAAAAGTTATGTTAAATAACGGGACTTTAGGAAGAGAAGGGGTTCCAATATTTTGGTGTTGTTATTGTTCCATGGTTGAGTAGAGAATCTAGGAGTGGGAAATTGAAGCATAACAATAGAGGTAGAATATTTTGTAGCATCCATTCAATCCATAGTGTCCGGGGAAACTCCATAGCAAATGCCCCTTTCTTTTTACTTGCATTTCATAACTATGAAAATGATAGCAGAGCATAGGCCTCACCTTCTAGTTGAGTTTTCTCCCATATTGAGTTTCTCAAGTCATATCTTGTGTTCATTTGTGTGGATGGTGTGTTCATTTACTTATTATTTCATTTTGTTTTTAGTTATTTCCATAAATCTTAGCAATAATCTAGTCATAATAAATCTAAGATCTAAGGTAATAAACTACACAGTAAAAGATTTCATAATATTGTAAGATTTTTTGGAACAAACGGTTTCAGTGGAATGTCCATGACAATTTAGAAATCATATTGGTATTAGAGCAGTTTCTTTGGGGTTTTTTGGGAAGTTGTAGGATCTATGAATTGGATTAAGAAGGAAATATTAGAATCCCATCCATGGTGGATGAGTATGGTCATAACAAACCTTGTGATTAGGTAGAGAAGATATTTTTGAAGATTGAAAAACAAGTTGTTGATATCTCTCACAACATGGACCTCCTCACGATAGGTCTAGTGAACGATTTGGACCTTTTGGGGAGGTTGGTGGATCTAAAATTAGAAGATGGATCAGATGAAAAAACAAGAGATAATGAAGAATCATAAAAGGATCCGAAAAAATAACCATAGAAAGAGCAATTGAGTTCTAGTGTCTTCACTCCTTCACAATATCTGTTTAAAATGGAATCGAAAGTGGACATCAAACCCTACCAAGGAGAGATTGATGTTGTTAACTAGAAACATCGGTTGCAACAATTATAAGTTTATTTAAGTGTCCACAATATATAAGAAGAGAAAAATATTTCATTTTCCCAACTACAATTATAGGGCCATGCAGTAACCTAGTGAGAAATCCATATGGAGACAATTAGGTTGGAGGGTGATCCCACAATAGCTAAGTGGGAGGTGTTTAAAATCCTCATCAAGTTCTACTAGTCTATTGGGTATGTAGAGTACTGGTAGATCCATTGGCATCACCTTAGACAGAGGAAAGGACATGGTGTGCAAGAGTACACCGCAAAATTTAGATAAATGGTGATTATGTTATGTATATATCCCAAGAACCCATATGTATTCCTCGAGTCTCTAGGGTATACATAGTCATTTAAAGAAGAAAGTGACACTCTTTAAACTTATGACAATTGATGAGGCATGTGTGCAATCAGAATACTTGGAGAATATAGGAAGTAAGAAAGGAAAACCAAGTGGTTCCAAAAAAAAAGACCAGTAAGATGATTCCAAGGAGGGGAAGAAGAAGTGGAAAGGAAAGGACAATAAGACAACAACCACTACACTTCAATTCAAGGATCCAAACAACCACTGCAACCATTGTAATATCAATGGTCACACCAAAATAAGTGTTGGAAGCTACATCCAAAGAACTATAAGAAGGATTCCAAAAAGAAGAACCAACTAGACATGGATTCAAGCAACCTGGTAGAGAGCAACTCATATGTGGATGAAAATATTGTATTTACTACAATGCAGGAGGTGAACATGAGTAGCCTTAATCATAAGGAATAGAAGGAGATGACTAAAAATATTCCATATTAAGATCTAGGTCAAGAATACAAAGGTGGATGCTCTATTTGATTCTAGTTCATAGGCAAACCTCACACCAAAATATTTGGTAAGAAAGCTTGGATTGGAAGTTCATGATCATAACCCATATCCATTGGGATGAGTAAATATGGATGTAGATCTCAAGGTCACTAAATAGTGTAAGATCAAATTTACTATAAGTGTAGAGTATATTGACGAAGTGGAGGTAGATGTGTGTGGTGTAGTGTTTGGAAGCCCCTACATGTATATGAGGGATGAAATCTTTATGAGGAGAGAACAATACAAGGAGAACACCTTCTAGCAGAGGTTTTTAGTGTTACAAAATTTGGCAAAATTTTCAAAAAAACCTTCACTACAACTTTATTGAATGCGAAGGTTTTAATGAATGTTCCATATAACTAAAAAAAAGGTTGTGCGGACAGAAGTTGTAGCTGAACTTTTTTCTAGTGCTTTTATTGTCAAAATACATTGGTGTGTTCTTAACCAACCTTCCCCGGTGCGTTCATATAATCCAAACACACTAATTTTCTCTTAACCAACCTACCCTGGTGCGTTAATATAATACAAATGCATTAGTGTGTGTATAATTATTACGCACTAGTTTCTCCTTTTTCGTTGTATGTAGACCACCAATGCTCTTATAATTTCTATGCATCAGTTTCACATTGTTTGCATATGAACATGGGGGCTCCACCTTCTTGACCAATATCTTATCACGTTCATTCATAAATGGGGTTTTTTAATTGTGAAAAATAAAGTCAATATATTGTAGGTATTGGGGAGGGGGGGGATGTGGGGTCTCAAGGGATTTATAGGTATTGGGGGGCATAAAAAGGGGTATCTAGTTAAAATAGGGGTTTCTTTTATTGGAAATATGTATTGGGAAGGGGGTTCAACAACAGGATTTTTGGAGGTATTTATCAATATCTAGTGAAAATAGGGGTATTCTTTAATATCACACGAATGAAGGTGCTATGTCATAGGTTCACTAAGTGAAGACCTTGTGCATATGAAGCACCAATGTTTTTTAGTTTATGTATGCCCCGGAGCGTTTAAGTTATAGTGCGCCCTGGTTCTTTTAACTTATACAGAGCCTCGGTGTGCTTAATATAGTGTGCACCCCAATGCTTATATAATTAGTACATATCAGTGTCTGTAATACCATGTGCACCAAAGGGTAATGAAATTTCAAATATTTGAGGTGAGATGTCGATGCAATTATTTTTACTAAGTTGCGGTGAATATATTATACTAAAATTACTATTGCATACATTATGTTTAGATCATTGGTGCATATAATAAAAGTAAAGCACCAGTGCGTACATTATATTTAGTAGCATGGTGTGTATTTTATACATGAGCTCCAATGTATATTTGTGTACGTTATGTCATTTACGGAATGATGATTTTTCTCAATAGTTCATACTAGTGTGTTATTATAATTAATGGGCATTGGTGCGTATGATGACTCAATAAGAACTGCTTTCTATATTATGGTCTATGTCGTCTAGTGAGTTCATAGGAATACAATGCACCAATATATATATATTAATTTGTTTTTACAAATTTTCAATTAATTATCTCAAAATCAAATATTTTTTATAGTAACATTTTTCTATATTTTTATTATTACATTTTGATATAATGATTGCATTAATGTGTTATCCAACGAATTACACCTATGTTATTTGTAATGATGAAAATCATCCACATATTAATGATTCGGCAACCCAACATTTTAAAACATTCGACAA